>JAJHUT010000160.1:0-37049 GCA_020916435.1 Oxytropis ochrocephala
GCCACGTATTGCTGGCCACAAAGCATTAGAGTGCATGCAATCCACCTGATGGGGTTGAGAGTGTTCAAGTCGACCCGTCGATTACTGCGTGGAGTGATATCAACTTTGTTTCCAGTCCTCTTGACGGCCAAATAAATTTCTGCCTAGTTAGTTCTGATGTCCAAACATTCCAGTAGATTCGTGGGATTCTCGCAGTCGCCTTCGTCATCGGATTTCATCCTGAAACTTCCATATATCAATGAACAGGACCAGACAGTCAACAGCAACAGAAGCAACTTAGCCACTTGCCGATCTCTAGTTGACTCTTTTCGTCGACTGTGCAAAATACTGACTGTAGCTCTGCCCGTTTGGTGCTTAAATTGAGCTGAAGTCTGAATTGACTATCCAGTAGCTTCTGCAACTTGTGTCTGTAGAGAACATTGAGACTTTTGGTGCGACAACTGTCAGGTATGCAAATGGCAACCCTCACGAAGGTCTGACTGTTTAAATCTGGTCTCATTGTGGTTGGGTCTGTCGACATTGCCAGTCTGGGCCCAGCAGTAACGAGTTCCAACCAACGAAGCCTGATTGCTGTGTACTCCAGTTGTATTGTCCAGAAGCTGCATTTCGAGTATTGAGGCACTGCTCGTACGCTCCGGAATGAAAGCAGCTGAGGTGACATGAAGGCCGACGGTTAGTGGCTAAACAAACGAGTCCAATACACGAGCCATCCTCAAGCAGTTTGTCTTGGAATCTGTGGCTGGAATTGTTGGTGTTGGCGTCGATTAGTGTTGCATTCGTCCATGAGGCTGAGCATCGCATTCAAATGCTGGCCACAAAGAGCATCGTCCGTGTTAGCCGGGCAACGAGTCGTTCATTTAGCTCGTCTTCTACTGTCGCCGGAATTGAGAACATCTGAAATTAGTATCGAATATCTGCACCATCTGCACAGCTTTAAACAGTTTAGCGTAACGCTGTTCGACTGACTCGCGTCGTGGATTCAGGATCATTTCGTATTTATTATCTAATTCGTCCATGTAACTTTGCAATACAAATGGGAGCATCTGAGGATGAATTAGCTGGCCATGAACTTATGGGAGATTCTTCATTTTTACTGGTTTGAACACGGATCTAGCATCAACCATTGGCGGTCGATGCAAGAATAATCACCAGACACGCAACTCACGACTTCGTAGTAGGCCGTAGTGCCTGGTTTCATTTTAGATGATCTGTTGCCCTTATTCGTCTTGTTATTGTTGATAATGGATGTCAATACATGAATAATGCTTGATCGATGTTTTTCCTTCTGACTTTCGCTCTCTTTGGTGACTATTGAGCCCAACCCTCATGCATGAGTTGTTGCAAATGAAATCCGTCCGAATGTAAGCATCTCGGCTGATCAAGTCGCCACATTAGAGAGAGAGAGAGAGAGAGAGAGAGAGAGAGAGAGAGAGAGAGAGAGAGAGAGAGAGAGAGGTTGTTTGCATCTGTCCCATCTACCTATCTGACGGGTTTCTTGGTGGGATGCGAAGAACCAGACCGGAGACTTGAGCGATGAATTCCCGTTTCCGGCATGCCATATGCTCGTGTAATTAGTTGACTGCCAGTTTTCATGATAGTCTGTAATCTTTGGCCGCAATTATTCGCGTCTGCAACTTCTTACACTCGATTGCCAGATAACAACAGCATTTGAATGTATTGTAGCCTCGATTTAATCAATGATTGATCCTCATCATACCATCTCCCCAGGAGGAGCCATGTCGCCTATCAAACAACTCTCCTGTCAGAACTTACACTGGACAAAAGTTTTTTATTTCATGTGGGCCTGCGCTGCTCTCTACCGCACGGATTTTTTCCTGCAGATCTGTGTGCGAGAGAAAATTTTGTAATCAAAAACTTGTTGTCCGGTGTACTCTAACCTGACAATCAGTCCTAATTTTAAGACTCCCTGATGTTCAAATTATCTCACAAAGGATTTTGCATGCTCAACTTCATTTCTCTCATCCTCCATCGATAGTGGCGCCAATAAACTCAAAACCATGGGGAACATTATCTCATCAGCACCAATTCAAACAGATTTCTACAAGAAGCAACAAGTTTTTGATGACAAAATTTACTCTAGCGCGCGGAAACCTGCAGGAAATAATCTGTGCGATGGAGTGCAGCACAGGAATTCTGGTCATTAATAACTTGTTGCGTACTTCTGTAATAATTCTTCTTAGCGAAGTCCATACAATGCCGCGGGACAAATGGGCGAATCATAGGTCATAGAACAACGATGTTGGTCTCATTCCTTCATTGGTGCTTTCGCATTATCAACCGATAGGTAATATATGTTGCTGAGGTAATAGATTGAATGGCGGCATGATCCCATCGGCGTCCGGACATTTGACAATTTTGATTCTCGTCAATTTCCTGCAGATATGGTCAGTGTGCCAATCGATACGTGGTCGAATCGAAAGTCCGACAAATCTCGTGTTGGTCTTTCTTCTGGTCAAAGCAAGTGGCAATCCGAGTTCAAACCAAGAAACAACCTCACGTCTACATACATTCGGGAGAAAATCGACAAATAAAATAAATAAATCGGACACAGACACTTTTATTATGGATCTACTCAGAACCACGAAGCACAATTGGCTGCCTCGATCGTCTGAGAGACCAATTTTGCTCTCATTGTAGTAGATGATAGTAAGGGTGCTAGTTCGTAGCTACGCCCCAGTGAGTTTTGTATAGAAGGTAAACCCTGCGACTCCGTCGTTAAGCCCAGGTCGATAGCCGCGCATAGGGATCCATGCACTACGAATAATTGTGTGATGTGGTGTCGTGGATATGATGTCGAAACGAGCATATTGGAATGTCTGCTCGCATCCTTCTCAGGCCAGTTGAGAGTTGGCGAGGTAGAAACAGCTCCCATTGTGGGTACTGGTCAGGTTCAAAGCGATCTCTTGGTTCCCAATCTCTCCGTCTGGTCGTCCATGGAGGCCTGAAATGACCAAACTTACAGCAACCAATAGAGGTATCCAAACTGTTCATGTTTGTTGTAATTGGGCGATCGCTGAATGACGTCTTTCGTCGTTGGGTTAGTGTTAGTTATCTGACTATAATTGTATTGATGTCCAAATGGAAGGGGTGGAACATAATCGATAACCCGAGATCTATCTTAGCGACTTTATCCACGACCGACTCTCTGGATTCAATCACTATCTGGATGAAACGCTTCACAACTCACAACCATCAGTGTGGTAGCTCTTTCTATCATATTAACAATGCTCGTGGCCTCAATGATCTTGCAGTGGGCTAGGATTCGTTCATCGGCTCAACAGCCCTGTAAAGAGATATTCATCAACAAGACAGACCGTCGACGTGATTAAACCTGACGAGGAGGCAGGGACTCTAGATTCTGTAGATCGAGAGAGGAGGATTCTGCTAATTATGTCAAGAAGACTTCCAAAGTAGTTGAGAGGATAAAAATATAAATGGAACTACATCGTTTCACGAGAATTGTATTTACAAATGGGTGTACGAGGTAATGAACATTGTAGCCTCGACCAGACTGAACCTGATCTGTGGCAAGCAACCGTTTTCATTCCATAATCATGTATCTTATTATATCCGACCATCATCGGACATGAAGCAGCTACTGAGAGATCGCTGGAGAGTTATTGGCTCAATGGATGACGAAGAGCTAATTCTACATTTTTGCTTTCCATCAGCTACACCATGTGGTTACACATCAATAAAAGAATTTGATAAAACCAGCAGTATTTTGCTAATAATTCATCTGGTTTTGCAGTTGGATGCAGCTCGTCTTAGAAAATTTCTGTCGGCTTTACGAGAGAGTTTTTCCATGACTTTAGAATCATTACTGTAACATGATGACCTTTGTCGCGACAATCGGTCATCATGTTATATAGGCGTAACCGCAAGTTGACGCTGACAGCCCATGACGCTGGCGCCAGGAACGCAGCTTAAAAATAGTCGCAAACGATAGAGCAAAATCAACAACAATGACCCATTTGGCTACAATGGTGTTACGTGTATTCAAGAGAAGATGATGATTTCTATAAGATAGCACCATGTCGACTGTTCTAACATTGACTGGAGAGAGGCTGACGGCACCAAAGAAAACTAATATTTCTACTCAAATGTGACATCAACTTCATCCCCATACAAGTGTATTTCTTAACAAGACAATAGACTTCAATTGATAAATGATATTAATTAAGGGTATTTAAGCATGAAAAATTTTAGGATCAGGAACTACAAAAAAGAGATGCTAATTGACTATAGCTTGTCAATTTAAACGAGATCTATATTTGTCAGTTTACCAACTGGAAGTGGTAAATCTCTCATATCAATTGCCGGCGCTTTATAAGCAATCATGGACTAGTTATTGCTGTTTCGCCCTCTTCACTCTTATTAGTAATCAACTTCTTAATGCCAAGAAAACTTGTATACCTTGTGCCAACCACTGGAACTGTCACATGACCAAAAACATGGAACACAATTTAGTGAGCTTTGAGCCTATGAGAAAAAAGACAGACTCTAAGGTTATTGTATGTCAAGCACCTCGAGACACTTTGTTCGGACTATTTCCAAGTTTATTTTGGCCAACTATGTAACGTTAAATGTTTATTGAAAATGTTTACACGATTTATGCTTCCCATTGGTGTTCTCGTTGGGGCCACGATTTCAGGCCAGACTATCTAAAATTAGCCAACTCAGATACAGGAATGGTCCAAGTATACCAATTGTAGCTTTAATGAGCGACCGGCCACTAGCAAAGCAAAGTGCTGGAAAGATATCTTGGAGCATATTGAACCTAAGAGATCCAAGACATTTAATAGCCTTCTGTCATTTAGAAAGAATCTATCTCACGATGTGTAGTAGATGCGGATAGTCTAAGCAAACGTCGGTTAGAGAAGATGTATCCATACTTCAGCGCGAGACTGTCTAGAGTTAAAGAAGCCGACCACCATCCCCTATAAGAGTGGTTCCAGCTAGCTTCTCCTCCACCTCACACATCTGCAGTGTCAAGTCGTTCTTTAACAAGATGCCTTCCTCATCCCTTTGGTGGTAGGCTCAGGGCTGGCTTGTGTTCGCCGCCGCCCCACTATCGACTGAGAAATTGACATGCGCCCAAAGGCGGAGCGAGAGTAGCACATAAACAAGAAGCAAAACCCGCCTGCCAAAGAGCCACCAAAGAGAACCTCATTCTTTTCGGGCCACCCCAAACCTGTTGGAATTGCTGGACTCCTGCCTGGACGATGACGACTGCATTTCAATTGGCAGTGATCTCAGCGACGACGAGGAAAACAAAGAAGCGCAACGAGGCCTCTCGATGTTCTTCGAGGAAACCTTGGTCCGCCCATGAAGAAGCGCAAAACAACCACGCTGAGTATTCAGCTGGTGGCAACTCAAATCTACCAGCACCTAGCAGCAGCTCAGCAACAGGTGAAAGCGACGCCTCTATTGACATGACACCGATGCAGCCCCAAGCCAAAAAAGCACAAGTCCGCCGGCGGGTATAATATACTGTCGAATCGAAGGTGAACTGTGAGGAGCTCTCGGTTCACTTGAACAAGAAGGGAATTCCGGCGAGGCCCTACCATTCAAGTTTGAGCAGCAAGTGATAGGGCCGAGGATTGAGAGACTTTTGGATAGATGAAGAGGTGTTGGTTATATGCGCCACAATATCGTTCGGAATGGGTATCGATAAGCCCCAATGTCCGTGTGGTGGTCCACTTTAATATGTCCCAGTCGCTGGCCACCACTACCAGTGAATCTGGGCGAGCTGAATACGACGACAAATAATCTTATTGTAGGCTGTATTTTGCCCAATCAGACTTAAGTGCAATAACATTCCGTTTAGGAAGGATATGGACGCCGAATCGAACGAGGGCCCATGGCGACGGCTACGGCCCAGAGGCTGTAAAGAGGAAACAAATGACAGCCAAAGCGGCCATGGACCGTCTAGAGGATGGTCGAGTATTGGTAAGGCAACCACCAAGTGTCGGCATCAGATATTGGCCCGAGAGTTTGCGTTAAAGAGGCGAGGACACAACAGGTGAACTCGCTATGGTTGTGGCGATTCTGTGATCATTGTCGTTCTTAAGCTCCATATACATAACGATAGTGCAAATTATTAAAAGAAGTGTAGTTATGGCACGAATGGTGCGGATGATCGACCAGATTGTTGGGTTTTCTAGTCGATCTCCTGCATTAGAATTGGAATATAATTTTCATGATTTGTTAGGAGTATTTTGTTTTTTGATGACCTTTGACGAATTTGTAATGCTTTGTTTTCACACACGGAACATCGTGGCGGAAACAAAATGTTGGCCACAGAATTGGCGGGCGTTTCTTCGTTCAGATGGATTGCTTTTTTGTTTACTTTTCATTTTTTAATATCTCGCGAACCTGTCCAGTCCACAATAGTTCAATCTGAACAACAAAACAATGGCACAAGTCAAGACGATATTATTCCCTTTCCTCTGAATTCACTCTGGACACACTACACCCGCCCATACATTTGGCTTGATCAGCTGCAGCGGGATTATGGTTACACAAATGTATCTTCATTCATTGGCCCATCAACACTGGACGCCAGCGGGAAAGATCGTGCACACGAGATAATCAATCTGGAAGGGGAGGCCGAGCCATACGAGATCTGGCGAGCTCGTCGAGAGATCCCGCGACTGGCCACCTGAAGTTGTAATTGAATTTAATCACATACGAGGCCTACGCATCTCGGAGGGGTATTCAGTTTAAGAATTTCACAACTAAAAACCAATCGAAACCTTCAAAGAGGTTCGCACTAATTTGGAAGGATGGTCATCTTTCGCGATATGATCACAAACAACGACAAGCCAGTATATCTAATGAGACTGAGCGCATCAACCCGGACCTGATCATAACATGATGATATAAAAGCCGCCACCATCTGGTGTTGAATCCAAAACAAACCGCCTCTAGTGATTCAGATACGCTCGAATCCGTTGATGTTAACTAAGCCGAGTGTTATTTCCCGATGACCAGTCACAGGCGCACATCAAACCATGGCCATTCATGCGGCCAGGAGGATACCAACGTTGAGGAGGAGCGCCGCAGGTTGTGCGCGGGACGGAACAGACAGGTGGGCGGCCATGGTTATTCGACTGGCGCGTCAGGTCACTGATTACTTGAAGCCCCTACTGATAGAGGCCTCGTGGGATCTGGAGCAACATTATCAATCGAACAACTGCCAGGTGGAGCGCGCCGAGTGCCAGCTGGCATCAGGACTCGCCCCACACTGGGTATCTCCAGTACATGTACCCTTGAGGCACTTGACTGCATGACCAGGACGACGATTTGTTTGAGTATTCGTCGCGTCTGTTTCTGGTGCGACTCCGTTGATTAGCAAAGTCGCTCGGCTCGCACGATCTCGAGGAAGCGCAGTAAAGTTGGTCACAAAACTGACTTCACCGCATGAAAGGCCGAGAGTTGATGATTTACATGTCGCTCAGGTCCATCGCGAGCAGCGATTTGAAACTCGTTAGGCGCCTGTTGGATTTACTCAAACAAGACGACCAACCGGGCCGATTGTATGTAGTGAGTAAAGGGCGTCAATGGCGACAAGTTCGAGCGCTGAATGCCAGCAATATGATCGGGGCCAACTACCGCCGCAGACGTGCCTCTTCGAACGTGCCCAGCTGGCCATCATCATGGGCTATGGCGGCAACAACTCCATCACCCGAGTGCATGTTCCATGGGGTTCCGCATGTGGTGGTGTTGTCGGTGTTCACTCGACCAACTGGACAATGGGCAGCGCGTGGAGAACCCTCAACTATGGCCGACGATTGGATGTACACACACTGCACTGAAGGACCAACTTCTGGCGGCCATCGACGAGCTTAGTGCACGACCAGCGAGTGGCCCGCAAGATGCAACAGGCTGTCCGGAGAGAGGATGCAGTCTCGCGACGATGGCAAGAAGATCACTAGATTGCTAGACAAATTGGCCAAAGACAAGTTGCTTGAAGCAGTCATCCATTGACGACCATACCGCGCGTTTCAAATTAGTGTTTGGGTGATGAGGCGGCACGGGGCCATCGCACATGTGCCAAAATGCCCTCATCATCCGGCACACCAATTTGAAACGCAGGTGGCAGAGGCTTACAGCTGACCTGTTCCGTGATTGACACTTGTTTGTTGTTGATGATTTCGTTCTTCTTGCAAATAAAAACATTGTCTACTATATTATGTGACGTAACCTAGTGGTGACTGGCGTCGCGTCGTCTGGCAACATAACCGAGGGGGTACAGTGTGGGGGCGGGGCGAGGGCGTGAAAGTTGCGTGACGGCATAAGTGCGGCTACATGCATGCGCACGGATGGCGCGGCGGCAGGCGGCGGCGCATGAACGCCTTTTTTCAGCCGTAACTCTGGTGAACGATATCTTTATCGACCGACAGGCGAATGGCCTACGTCAGCCACTTGTTTCTGCCCGATTAATTAGTCTGCTCACACTGTGAATCTAGCTCGTGATGGCTATCGGGCATTTCCAGTTCCTTCGAGTCGTCTCATTGTAACGATCAGATCAATCTGGATCATCACCTGCAACTCGGCCGCCATTGGTTGGATCAGTTTTTCGCTCGACTGCCAACACTTGTCTGCTTCATTCCAGCTCTCATTTGATTGACAAACAAATATTGCTGCCTCCATTCCAGAGGAACATCTTCCATAACAAAACCAATCGCCATACCAGAAACCTCAACCAGCCCATTAAACAACAAGAAAACAACAACAACAATGACCATCCAGAAGAAGGTCCTTCATTATGCCCTCAATGCGGTGGGCTGACATCAATGCCACTCTGTCCATCGCCGACCGTCTCAGGCGGACTTCAACTATCGCATTGTGTATTTAATGCTCCGGTCCCACCGTGAATTCCATCGAGAAACATGGCCACGAGCTGGTGGTGATCGACGAGAAGAATGGCTACGGAGGATTCTGAGAGGGAGGAGGCGCAAGAGCCAGTTGAAGGAGCAAACAGAAACAGGGCGGCAGAAGAGTGGCAACCAACAGGTGATGGACAAGCAGCAGCACCAAACTGAGCAAGGGACAAGAGTCAAGCGACTGTATCCGGGCTATTTGAAGTGGCCTCGAGTTGTTGTTCGCTCCAGCAGTCGCTCCAGAGGGATCCCATTCAGGGCGCAGTCAATATGAACAATTGGACGCGAGTGCCGCTCAACAAGGACCTAAATTGACAACCACGACGAGATCAGGCGCGCCATAGATGCCATCGATCCTGATTTAATTATTTTCGACAATGTCATTCCGCCGCTGTGTGTTCTGCAACAAGAATCGACCCGTCCATGGGTCCAGCTGAAGTCGGCCAATTCACTGCCAATTTTAGAGTCAAAACTGGTCGGTTCCGTGAAGCCAACGCCATTTCTTGGCGTCAAATTGCACAACAAACAGGAGCGCGCCCGCTTACAGTTGAGGAGCCAGAGAAGTGGCAACAAATGCTTTTAGACTGGAAGAAGACGGGCGCCCTACTGTCGGCCGCCTTCAACCACTCATTGGAGCCCATCCGCTGAGAGCACCTGGAGAGTAATGGCTACTACCGGCTCAAGTCGGGCGCCAACTATAGCATTGACTCGCCCTATTTGAACATCTATTTGTGCCCCGAGGAGCTGGACTATGACGTCGAGGACGACATCCTCGAGTACAGGCTCCGTCTGGTTTCGCTGTAATTCACTGATCAGAAAGATGAATCATCGACAAGCACGAAATGGATAGCAACAACAACAACAACAACGACGACGACGACGACGACGACGCCGGCTACTGGCAGCGGGAACTCGAGAGGAATGAGAGGCAAACAAGATGGTGTTGTTCTCGTTGGGATTTTCCATCGTGACTGGCGACCAACAGATGATCCAGAAGTATCTGGATATGCTGTGGGACGACGACAAGCGACTGTATGTAGTGAGTAAGGGAATCAATGGCCACAGATTCGAGCTGAATCCAGACAATATGATTGGAAGCAATTACATTCCACAGACTTGGTTCTTGGAGCGGGCGAAGCTCGTCATCATCCATGGAGGCAACAATGGAATCACCGGAGTGTATGCATTAGTGGAGTGCCGATGATTGTGTTGCCCTGTTTCGAGGACCAGCTCGACAATGCCCAGCGAGTGGACGAGCTGAATCTGGGCTGCCGACTGGATTTGTACCGATCGAGCAAACTGGAACCGAGACAAACCATAGACGAGCTTGTCGCGAGACGACAAACTCCACCAGAGGATGCGAGCCATTGGCCAGAGGATGCGCCAGGGAGGGACGACGTCGGCAAGATCTCGTTGATGCTCAGGCGACTGGTGGAGGAGAAGAAGCTGAGTGCCGACTACGCAGTCGAACAATGCCGGGATAGATCCTATCGAGAACTGGCGTTGGCTAACGGCTTTTGTGGTCATTGAAGGAGTCAGAGGATGCGGGTCGTCGTTGATGGCTCAAAAGATGATGAACTCGGCGGCTGGTTTTAATGAAACGAGTTCTCTATTGATGTCGTCGTCGTCGTCGTCGCGTCAATAGAGGAGGGCGCTACAGTAGACTTTGTTTAGACTAAACAGATGGCAAATGTCAGCTTTTGTTTGCCGAAATTCAGTATAATAAAAGAGACGGCCGTTCTCGATCTGGCTGGTTGGTTGTTGTTGTTGTCGTTGTTGTTTGTTGTTGTCATCATCATCTCGAGGGAGTGATTGTTATGCTCATGATCGACGTCACACGAGATTTTTGTAATTACATCTCGCCGAGTGTTCATTTGTTTCGTCGAACAAAGCCAAAATAAACACACCAACTAGTGCATCTGGTCGTCTCCAGTTTCTCAGACGAGAGATCTGTCGACCTGTTGATTGATATATTCCTATATTACATGTGTCATATGTTAGCCATTTGGCGCCAACTGTTGCCATCTATGGCTGATGAAACGTGGCTCATATGAGTCATCACATTGATTGGCGGCGAATACTTGGTGCAGCCCTCAAGTGAATGCATCTGCAAGCATTTGTTTGTTGTTGTATGTGTTGCCTGAGATGATTGATTTTCATTTTTACACATCTATCCATCCAGTGACCTTGGCCTAAATTCTTGACAGAATTTAGGCACCTTAACCGACCCATCGAATGTATACGATAGATTCTAATTTTTTAATGTCATAGATATCATAATAAACATGTCCGCACAAAAGACTGTACTATTCTTTCCATCAACGCCGTTGGGCACATCATGCCACTTTGGCCATCGCCGACCGCCTCCCAAGAAGGACCACAACTATCGGACAGTGTACGTTGTTTTGGGCCCAACCATTGATAGCATCGAAAAGCATGGCCACGAGCTGATTGTCATCCAAGAGAAGCATCCCTACGAAGACTATGAGGTGGAGAAGACGAAGACCCGACCATATCTCGTGCAGACATTGAGCAAGCGAAGAGGCAGGCAGGTAAGACAAAGAAACAATTTCCGGGACATCTCAAGTGGCCACAGGCAACCCTTCGACTTCAGCACTGTTTCATGTTTACTGACCCTTCGCGGGGACAGTGCAATTGATCAGATGGATAGGCTCGGCCATTTACAACGAAATGGTGGCCTCCTATTCGGACATCAAGCAAACCATTGAATCACTGCGACCTGACTTGATTGTATTCGACGCGGTGATGCCACCCGCTTTGTGTCCTGCAGGAAGAACACTCACGTCCATGCGGTTCAACTGCGCTCACTGAACCCACTGGCGCTGGTCGAATCGAAACTCGCTGGCGGTATTGTTCCTCCGGCTTATATTGGCACCAAAGTGTATAACAAACGAGAGAGACAGCGAATGATGAAGGAGGAGCCAGAGAGAGATGGCAACAAGTGTTGTCCCATTGGAAAGAGTCGAGTCGGGTATTGGTGGAGAGAACCGCAAAGCCCATAGGGCCGCTAGACAGCATCTCTGATAACAATGGCTGCTTGAGGTACGAGAAGGAGAATGCCGCTTATCTCATAGAATCGCCACACTTGAATATCTATCTCTATCCTAAAGATCTTGACTACGACCAGGAGGACGATATTCTCCACTATAGTCCCAGTTGGTTTCTGTTGTAACTCGTTAATTAGACTGGGCGATGGCGGCGTCCAAAACTCGAGCGATCTGGATTATTGGCAGAAGGAACTGGAGAGAGGCATGAAAGGGAAACAGGAGATGGTTCTGTTCTCGTTGGGATCCATCGCGAGTGTGGACGAGAAATTGGTCAAGAAGTACATCGACATGTTGAGGGACGACGACAAACGTCTGTATGTAGTAAGTAAGGGGCTAAACGGCGACAAATTCGAGCTGAATGCGAGTAATATGATTGGCGCCAATTACATCCCACAAACCTGGTTTTTGGAGCGAAATTGGCGATAATTCATGGGGAAACAATGGACTGACCGAATGCATGCACTACGGCGTCCCCATAATAGTTTTACCTGCCTTCTCGGACCAGCTGGACAATGCGCAGCGAGTGGACGACCTCGGCCTGGGCCGTCGCCTCGACTTATATGGAAACAAGCAAACAAGAGTTGCGGCAAACCATCGACGAGCTCCTCTCAAACGAGGCCGTCCACAAGAGGATGCAACAGATTGGACGGAGGATGCGCGAAGAAGACGACCTCGGCAAGATCTCCATTATGCTGAAGAAACTAACTGAAGAGAAGCAGCTGACTCAGGAATACATTGAGGAGTGTCGATAGCGGTCACTCAAAGAGGTGCAAGCAATGGATTGAAGGCGACCCCTTGAGGACAGTCGATAAAGAAACAACTAATGCAATATATTAATTAAACTGAATAGAATGTCTTCAATTATAAATCTGTTGATGTGAGCCCTAAGCTGGAGTCGTGATAAAAACTGACGACTAGACGATTTCCCCCTCAAGACATTCCATTACCTCTTGCTTGTGGGCCTATAATCTGGCGAGTCAGCATCAAATTGTTTGCTCTTTGTCTCGCTCAAGGGTTGGAGATAAACAAGTGTAGGCTTGTTGAATCCTCAGCCGCGGCCAGAAAATTTGGCTTAGATGTGGCTGGTCCATCTCATGCAACGATTGGTAGTCAAAGCCAGCCGGTCAATGAAATAGATATCTTTGTTTTCATGGTAGATCATGTTAAAAACTAGGGTCCCTTGAGCAAAAAGGGTTTATATTGTGAAGTACGGCTAGAAGGTCGTCAGGTGGCATCATCCGGTGATGCATGAATGGTGCCAAGAATTCCAAATGGGTCTATGGTCGTCGCATAAAATTAGAGAAAGCCGAATGAAAACCATCCCATTCGAAGTATATGTATAGGATGAGAAAAGATCCATTTTGTTGGAGCATCAACCAAGAATTATTATACAGCAGGAATATTGATTACCATAACGGCGAGCACTATTATCTGTATTTATAGTTGATGCCTACCACACTTGCGCGCGAGTTGCCTGTTACTCGACCGAGTCTCACCATCAAATCTCAATGCTGACTTAAATTGATTTTGCCCTTCCCAACCATCGGCTGAATCTAATTTTATAACATAACTGACGTCTGCGAGGCCCTCGAGGAACTGAATGGTGCGCGTCTGTCTAATATGTCTCAGATGATGCACAGTTTCGGGGAGCTAAAACATTGCACATTGAACTTTGTGATAGATCACTGATATTAGGTGATGATGATGATATGATCTCCATAATTATGAGCACTCGTTTCAGTGCATTGGTGTCACCTCTCATTATTGTCATCATCAAACTTCTATTAATAACTGGAATTGGGTCACGTGGAATGTACTCGACTTCTACTCGACCTGGATCATCTGGCACATTGAGGCACAACAACTCGATAAAGGCGTACTTCTGTCAGACGTTGGTTGAACTGGCTAGCCCTTACGCTGTTGCATGCGGTTATAAATACATGTGCCGCGAAGTTTAGTTTAGTTTAGAGTAGCATTAGCAGTTTTAAAGCTTAGAATAGCAAGCAAAAAAAGAGAACAAAGTGTCAAACAATTAGTCTAATAAACAATATAATCAGCCATAATAGACAATACCAAACTGGATTAGTTTACCAATGAACACATAAGATGAGCTCGTCACCACAAAAGACTGTCCTGCTGTTTCCCGTGAATGCCGTCGGCCACATCAATGCCACTCTGGCCATCGCCGACCGACTTAAGGAGGACCACAACTATCGGACAGTTTACGTCGTATTGGGGCCCACCATTGACACCATTGAAAAGCACGGCCACGAGCTGATTGTGCTAAAAGAAAAGTTTCCATACGAAGACTATGAAATTGAGGAGGACGAAGATTTAACGATCTCTCGTGCAGACAATGAAGACGCTATGAGATTGGCAGGTAAAGTGAAGAAATATTTCCTGGGGACACCTGAAATGGCCTCAGATCATTATGAGACTTCAGCATCTATTTCGTACAGATCCTCTCGAGGGATTGGTCCGCCTTCTCGACTGGGCAAAAGATCACTTGTTTGGCGAGCAGACAGCGAATGTGCCAGAGATAGAACAGATTATAGCCTCTCTAAAGCCTGATTTAATTGTGTAAGTCGATAACATTGCTCCTCCGTTCAGTGTCTTGGAACGAGAGTACTCGTGTCCATGGGTCCAGCTGGAGTTCACCCAATCCGCTGGCCGTAATGGAGTCCAGACTGGAGAATGGGGCCGTTCCACCGAATAACTGTGGCGCCGAGTTGTTCACCAAACAGGAGCGAGAGAGGCTGAGGAGGAGGAGCCAGAAAAGTGGCAACACTTGATATCAGAGTGGAAGAGGCCAACATGAGGTTGAGAGAGGCCACCCTGAGGGTCTGTGAAGCCCATTCGGGACCATCTCGAGAGTCATAATTGCAACAGACTCATATCGGACAGGATCGGCTACCTGATTGATTCGCCACACCTCAACATCTATCTGTGTCCCGAGGAGCTCGACTATCACACAGAGGACGATATTCTCTACTATAAACCGCGTTGGTTTCGCTGCAACTCGCTCATTAGACTGTCCAGCCATCAATCCGGCGATCTGGATTATTGGCAGAAGGAACTGGAGAGAGGCATGAAAGGGAAACAGGAGATGGTTCTGTTCTCGCTGGGATCCATCGCGAGTGTGGACGAGAAATTGGTCAAGAAGTACATCGACATGTTGAGGGACGACGACAAACGTCTGTATGTAGTAAGTAAGGGGCTAAACGGCGACAACTTCGAGCTGAATGCGAGCAATATGATTGGCGCCAATTACATCCCACAAACCTGGTTTTTGGAGCGCGCGAAATTGGCGATAATTCATGGGGGAAACAATGGACTGACCGAATGCATGCACTACGGCGTTCCAATGATCATCTTGCCCGCCTTCGGGGATCAACTGACAATGCGCAACGAGTGCACGACCTCGGCCTGGGCCGTCGCCTCAACTTATATGAAACAAAACAAACAAGAGTTGCGGCAAACCATCGACGAGCTCCTCTCAAATGAGGCCCTCCACATGAAAATGCAACAGATCGGACGGAGGATGCGCGAAAGAGACGACCTCGGCAAGATCTCCATTATGCTGTAAGTGAAACTAATTGAAGAGAAGCAGCTGACTCAGAGTATTGCATTGAAGAGTGTCGGCATCGATCACTCAAAGAGCTGCAAGCCAATGGATTCTCGTGTGGATCCAATCACGACTGACGAGAGGAGAGACGAGTTCCGCTGATACGAGCCAAGATCGATCGACAATGGTGTCTATTGACTCATAATTAAGCTCGACAGACAAACCAGTCGTTTAGTTTTAGTGCCAGTTGGAACAGGCATTACTTGCAAGTTCTTGTGGTTTGTGGTGTTCCTGTTGACGTCTCTCCGACGAGTCAACATGTAAGTGCTTCTATCACTTGAACTTATCTCCCATCTTTTATTCATCATTTGTTCGTCCATACTATCCAGAGTTTGGTGCAGATTTAGAGCAATAGATATCAGACACACCGTAATATCAGATTAAGTTATAACAATAAAAATAGATATTATTATTATTATTAGTTAATTCATTAAGTGGATTTGGATATATTTCTTCTTTTGTAGTTCATGAATAGCTATTTATTCTCTCAATCCTAATATGGCCGAAGGAAAAAAGAGAAGATCGTGTTGTTCTTCCCACTGAATTCGCCTGGACATATCAACTCGTCGCTAGGCATTGCCGACCGCATCAAACAATACGATGGCTATCGGACGGTGTTTCTTATTCTTGGCGAGATGATTGGCAACAGCATCCGAGATCATGGACACGAATTAATCATTTTAGACGAAGTGAAACCCTTCGAGGACTATGAGATCCTGGACGATGAAGAGCCCGAAGTGCCGGTGGACGAGGAAAGGATGAAACGAGAGGGAAGAGTGAAGAGGACCTTCCCGGGCGTCATGAAGTGGCCAGGCAGGTGTTGTATAGATACCAGAAGTTCTTCGAGCAAGACCCGGTGACTATGTTTGTTGAGACGGCCCACGTGGGATGGAAGAGCTTATGGTGGGCGAATTGACGGCAAACCATGCGAATTATGCGAAGGCAATCGAATCAATCAAGCCAGATATTGTTATCATCGACGCATATTATGTTCCACCATGCGTATTGTCACCCTCAAGGACATTCCCTGGGTTAGACTGTATTCAGCAAACCCCGCTGATGTTGACCAAGTCGAAACTGCCCGGAGCCGTGAAGCCCTTCCCAACGACCGGCTTCAGGTTGTACAACAAACAAACCAGGGCCAAGATGCAACAAGAACAACCGGAGCTTTGGAATAAAATGATCAATGATTGGAAGAGAGCAACCGAAAGGATCGTGGAGGCCATGGATAAGGCGGGAGGAAATTTACAACAATTCATGATAGAGAATGGGTGCACCCCGCTCGAGCCAGGCCAGCAGGCCCATGATTCGCCTCATCTCAATATCTACATGTATCCAGAGGCTATAGACTACGACCAGGACGATGATATGCCTGAGTACCCTAAACGTTGGCTTAGGTGCGACTCCGCTGATGAGAAAGTCGGCATGAGCCAAGCCGTGAATGCCGAGATTGAGGCTTGGCGAACGAAGATCGACGAGGCCTCTCGCGGCAAGAAGGAGATTGTTTTTTCTCTGGGTTCTCTTGCGAGCGGCAATGTTAAACTGATGAAGAGATTCGTAGAGATGCCTCAGGAGTGACAAACTAGATTGTACATTGTCAGTAAGGGCGTCAACGGAGACAGGTATGAGCTAGATGAGTCGAACATGATTGGAGCCAATTATGTGCCGCAGTCGTATTGTTTGGAGAGATCCAATCTGGCTCTGGTTCACGGGGGCAACAATAGTATTACGGAGTGTATGTATCATGGAGTGCCAATGGTGGTTTTGCCTTGTTTTGCTGACCAATTAGATAATGCCCAGCGAGTGGAGGATCTAGAGCTGGGCCGTCGATTGACGTGTTAAGGTGCAACAGGGATGAGCTGATTGGTGCCATAGATGAGGTGTTGGCTAACAAAGGTTTGGTGGATAAGGTCCGAGAGATTGGTTTGAGGATGCGAGCAAGAGACGACGTTGCTAAAGTGACACAAATGTTGATGAAGCTGACAGAGGAGAAGAAGTTAGAGCAGAGTTTCATCAATGAATGCCGTACGAGGAGGCAAGCTTGATGGCCTAAACACTATTCACGACATCTGTGATCGTTTCCTCCTGGCCTCAGACTATCCAAATTTAGATGAATTCCTGATTGTGAAGTATCAGTCTGGATAATAAATGTTGATTGAGTTTCCAGTCTGACGTCATTCGAGCTGCTGTTTGAAGGGATAATAACTCGTCGATGGTATCGCTACTCGTCATTAATATGTTGTGAGATGAATGTTTCTTGTCTATTTTCAGCAGGCACTGAATTATGAGGACCATGAATGGGGTAAAATAATATGTAATTAAGGTTGATTTATGTACCTGGTCGAATGGTAGTCGCGCGTCAATTAATAATGATCTATCCAAGTTGTATCTGTTTGTCGAATGACGTGACTGTAATCTGGACAAATAGTGGTGATAATAACGATGAATAGTGAATATCTCTATCTAATGGGGTCTGTCTATTTACGTCGGCAGTTGTCATTAATGGAAACAAGTCGTTCGATGGATCGAACTTGAAATTTTCCAGACAACTGAGGGAGAACTTGTTGGTCGGCGTCGTCGATGAATTGGACGAGGAGGAGAGGGAGAGGAGAGGGAGGAGGACGAGAGAGGCAGGCGGCGGCCGCGGCGATAGATGGAAGAAGATGCGCGCAGTCCGCATAGACTTGAGTGACAGAAGATCCGCATGGTCGGTGTTTTTGAGAAAACATCCAATGCGAACGGCAACGAACAGTGCGTTCAGTGCGTTCCAAAAGATTTGGGACAAGCAGAAGCAGTTCTGTGCGCACGCGATGCAGCTCAATATCAGTCAGCTCTCTATTTTCATGTGAACAAATGGCAATTTCACCGCTCATTCCGTTCATGAACAGGCCCGCTCAGTGAGCTGAATGTGGCAATTTTTGAGCGAACTCGGCGCACAACAATTTTCAATGCAGGCTGGAAGTTAGGAAATTCAATTTCTTGTCCCAAATCTTTTTGGAACGCACTGAACACGCTGCGAGTTCGTGCACTCCATTAACACGATCAACATCACAACACAGACAGACACACACGCACACAGACAGATACGCCCACAAACATACGCACGGACAGACAGACGGACGAACCAAGGCAAGCAAACTTTATGCATACTCGAGCGGCGATGTTGCCTGACGAACAAACATGTAATTCATTAGTATGGATTATTACAAAATACATTTTTATTGTCCATTCATCATCATCATCATCATCACCATCATCATCATCATCATCTCGTCGTCATGATATATCACATCCATCAATTATATTGAATTAATTATTGTATATCGACTTAAAAATTGAGATTATATTCGCTCTCATTGCCAAAAATTGAGACTGTCAACTTTGTATAACACTCTGTTACCGATATTACCAATTTATATAAATAAACTAATATTATTATTTCAAAGAATCGCATGAGCTATGAATGAGAGAGAAGACTGAATATTAAACAACAACTACATATGTTGACATTAATTATTACGAAATCTAATAATTGATTCAGAGATCGGAAGTAAAGATTAAACAAAAATACAACAAAGAGAGAAGAAACTTTTGTAAGATCCTCGAGAACGCTTTGAGATGCAAGACTTCGTTTTGCTCGTAAACTTTTCGGAGAGGATTTCTATGACAGACATGTAAATTATTTATTGAAATCTCTCAAGAAATCGACATCAGGAACGCCGCCAGATGTAAGCCGAGGCTCACTGATTAAGTTCATTATTTTTTGTTGTCTCCGGCTTAGATCTATTGGGCGCATTGATACCAGATTATCTCCTTCAGACAAAGACGATATCATTGAGTGGATTTATTCATATCAGGTAGATATTAATAAGATAAAACTTCCGCCGGACCCCTTACGTGTGCCGATAAGAATGAAGATCCTATTATTGCCAATGATATCCAGACAAGCACGAATTTGTCACGCCGGGATTCCGGGAGCCACTAGTATGATTAACAGTGATATTCCTCTCGATTGCGGTATGTTGTCCATGACTTATTGCGCTTTAACCACTCTAGTGATATTGGGTGATGACTTCAAACGTGTCGACAGGCATTCTATTATAGCCGGCCTAAGACAATTACAATTACCAGATGGTAGCTTTAAACCTTCAGTACTTGGCGGAGAGAGCGATATGCGTTTAGTTTATTGTGCCACAGCTGTCTCTTGTTTATTAAACGATTGGTCTGGTGTAGACAAAGACAAATGCGCCAAATTCATTAAAGATAGTTTGAGTTACGAGGGTGCGTTCGCCCAATGTCCCGGAGCTGAGGCTCATGGCGGTCTCGGACGTTTTGCGCTTGGCTTCGCTAACGCGTTAATGTCTGGAGTAGAGGATACATTAAGCAAAAGAGGATATCGAACGACTTATTAGATGGTGCATTAATAGATTGGACCATGGCTTTTCAGGGCGTCCAAACAAGGACCAGGACACGTGTTATTCCTTCTGGATTGGTGCATGTTTAGTAATTCTCGATCATTTCAAGTTTGTTGAACAAAAAGAATCTCTTGACTTTATATTGCTGGCTCCAAGAGGAACGAGGTGGCCTGAGTAAAGTGCCCGATTTCTATTCCGATCCATTGCACACTTACCTCGGCTTTTGCCGGTTTGACGTTCATCGACGATGATCTATGTCTGAAGCGAAGAATTGCCCTACCAAGTTGGACCCAACTTTAAATATTAGTTTGAGAGCCCGTTCATCTCTGGACAAGTTACACGAATCTTGGTCCAGACCTAGCACACTCAATAGAACAGAAACCACCACCAACTCCAACACGAATAGCAACAGCAACAACAACACCACAATCAATTCCACCGAAACTACCATCAATAACGAATAATAACGTCCTATTGGTTAACGATGATAATTTCTAAATAATATTGGTGATATCAGGCGGCACGAAGAAAGTGGAGAAGTGTAAAATATAAATTAAAAATAAATATATCATCTATCAATGAGAGGGCAACAATCGAGACCAATACTGAATGGAAGGAGCCAATACAACAACAAATAAATCTGTAAAAATAAGAAGAGGAAAGTACACTTGGCAAATGACATCTTCTCAGTCAGTTGATTATTTATATGTACATAGTATAAGAGACATTTGGAGATACACTCCAGCAACAAAATTTTGTCGCTGAGTGTATATATATTTGTTATTATCGTTACTGTAATGGAACCATTCAGAACTATTATTATGACACAATTGTCATGCAAATTGTTATTAAAACGACCTGAAAACCTCTTACCTTTGATGAATGAAGATTTACTGTATTAAGGAGACGTTAGAATGTGGTTTCAGAGATTCAAAGAGGACAACGGTAGCACCACCAACAACAATAAGATTTGATTGTCGCGTCGAGAGTTGTTTTGGTGCGGGAGGCTTGGTGACAATTTCAACTATGACGTTGTCCTCATCATTTTGTCCTGGCCATAAAACGAAATTCTTGTCATGCTTATATCTTCAAATGAATAATCACTAATAAAAAGAGTAAAACAGAGGACCCATTCTGTCGGGCAACCATGGCACAGAGGTAAGTACATCTTCTTTGTCAGGAGACATCCGTCGAATTTTGTTATTTTTTGTTGTTGTCGTCATTGTCGTTGTCGTCTGTGGTTGTAGTAATGAATTCAATTGGCTTAGATTGACCTGAGCAGATCAGGTAGGTGCACCACCTGCATCGTTTTGTTGTTGTTGTTGTTTGTGTGTAGTAACAACATCAAAGTGTGATTGTATTGTCAGCAAATGGCCAACCACATCCACAAACACTGAGCTGGCCAACACACCTCTGACAGAGGGGAATGAAGTGGACAATCGGCTGAGAGTACAGACTTGGTTCGTTGACGTTCCACAGATCTCACAGGAACAACACAGTTCGCCATGAAGTCCCCAAATGTCGGGATGAGGTTCAAGCCCTTCTGGCCTGTCCATCATGTGATCTTCTGTGGTGGTGGTGGTGGCTCTGAAGGTGAGAGCAACAAACCGTGGCGAACGTGGTAGTAGTTGATGATGACTGGACTCGCAAGACGGCAATCGCGCAGATTGGGAGCATCTTTGATCGGCCGCTTATACAGGTGTCAAGTGGCCTGCCTGCGGTGGTGGTGAGATGTCGGCTAGCTGAGAGTTGTAGTAGTTGTTGTTGTTGATGGTGACGATATTGAAAGAGGTGAAAACAATGACTCTCCCATCCCTCATGCAACACTTCTGGACACTGCATTACACTAATTCTAACTTGCACTTTCCAGTGAGACCCAAATACAATGGACGAAAGTTGGATCAAATCAAAGCGAACGCCACGAAATCATTCTAAACTTGGCAGAGACTAGCCACTCCATTCCAGAAAGTCTTCCAGTAGTAACTTTAATGCGATTCCAGTGTAGACAGATCATTGTTATTTGTGAAAATTTACTGAGACAAATAGGCAGGTATGGGTGCCTGTCGTTGAGAGCCAACAAAACACCTTCCTGAGGTGTCGAACACATTTGATGGAACTAACAAAGCCACTGGATGTGGATATAGTAGCTACACAAATAATGCACAATGTTATCATCATTATCAGTTTGATTTCTTCACTCCTCTTCCGTCCCCAAGTTGTTCCTGTCCGACGTCAGTCACATCAAACTGTCAAGAGGTAAGTAATTAAAGTGAATTAATCGATAGACAATATGCGGAAATGTTAATTTGGGGGAGCAGCCCGGCTGACGGAGGAGAGACTGAGCAATCAGAGTGGATTCCATCCACAGGCGGCGTTACCTGGGAAACATATACACAAATAAACAAATCAGTACATATCTGTATTGGTGATAGATCAAGCGAAGGAAGCACACGCACCGAGTTTCCGAGTTGAGTCAACACCAACCACGACAACAGTGCAGGGTTAATTAATTATTTGTTTAGTTCCTAAGTCTGTGTATCTACTGACAGAGTGACTGACTGACTGGACAGACTCTAAATGAGGTTGACCTTCATCTCATCCGCGATGTATACAAACGAGGGATCTCGTCCCGCCGTGGTTGTTGTTGTTGTTGTCGACGACGACGACGCGAACATGAGCTTTGTATCATCGGCAACAAAACTCGCTCGAGCTCAGTTGAACTTCAAAATTCACATTCTCTATTGACAATGAAATTAGCCAAGTAAGAGAGAGAGAGAGAGAGAGAGAGAGAGAGAGAGAGAGAGAGAGAGAGAGAGAGAGAGAGAGAGAGAGAGAGAGAGAGAGAGAGAGAGAGAGAGAGAGAGAGAGAGCAACAAGTGACAATTGTCGATGCTTTGATTGGTTGTAAATGGTGGAAACACTGCCGTGCATAGAATTCGAAAGTGTCGGTGGAAGTCAATGGAAACAAATACGCGAAAACATGGCGAATGAATGCTGCGAACTCATAGCCTCAACCTTCAATCTTTGCCTGCCTGTCGGATTGACTCCAAAGAGACGTCGTCGCCGTCGGATGGAGTCGTCAGATGGAGTCGAGCAAATCCAACCCAGCAGCCATCATCATCATCATCACCTGATGCTACCGGAATAGTATCAGTAGGTTATTCATAAGCCCCGAAATATGACAGACAGTCGACATCGTCACCTGGCGACTCTCAAATTATAATAACCAAGTTAACTGACGCACGCAAAACCAATTAGAGCCAGTAAATCAGTCGACTAAGAGAGTTAGATACTCATTCCATTAGTGCGGAATCTTGTTGTGAGCAGTCACGAGAACATGAAGAAGAAGAACTGGTGCCGGTGACGACGACATATCGACGACAACGACAGATGCGAACGCCCTCATCGCATCGCCTGCAAGAGCCACACAGCCATAGGCGTAGGCTGGCTGACTTCACCAGCGTCGTCGTGATCATCATCATCATAACCATCACCAGCATCGTTCACCTGGAACAGGTAGACAAAGACAAAGCCCGCCGCTGGTAGCCTCTCGTCGGCCGACACAACTCTCGGGCGAGAGTGCCTGTTGCGCCAGCCACCGGCCGCCGGGAGCCGGCAATTGTGTCGATTGTCTCTTGTCAGCCGTTTTAGCCGATTGCATCATCTCGACAACCATAAAACTACCAACTCACACGTCATCTTAGCTTCAGATCAAGAAACAAACAACATTCGAGCAATGGAAAAATAATAATTACAAAACACAAATACTGCTACCTACTTTACCAGTGGCGGATTATCATAGCAAAGAACCACAATCGGCGATGATGCAGTAAACTTCATCATCATTAAGTATATTAAATATATAACTGACGAAATTGATGCAATGAAACTTTCCCGTAATTGATAATCGGCGCCACAGCAACCCCGACAATGTCAAGGAAAAGAAAGTAATAGACACCATCATTAGACAACACTAGGAGACTCTCTCATATTTAAATACCTTTGTATATCTGTCATTCATTCAATGATTGATGCATGAAGTGCAAGATAGAGACTTCTTTTCATTATTAGTTGTTTGGATTTTAAGATCTGACTGAGCAGTTGAGAGGAGAGGCGAGCTAAGTTAACTTGATAGAACTTTCACTTGTGTTAGTTGTAAATCAAGCGGCGTAATATGAGGTTTGTATTACACGCCAATGGAGGAGGAATAGAAGAAGAAGAAAAAGAAGCCAAAAGATGGAAGAGGAAGGCAATCTAAGTGTGGAAATGGATGCAGGCGCAGCGTTAGAATTAATAGGTTTAGGACACAAATGCAATCATCTCAGGTAGTTTTCAAGAGGACGAGAAGAAAAGGGAGAACAAGAGGAAGCAAGTTGTTGGAATAGATAATAATCATCTAGTTGGTATACATGAGTTTTATTACATTAATGAAAGGCAGCGCCAGCGAAACAACAAAGCCTCCATTCATCATCTATCAAAAGATGATAGTTCAATTAGGGAAGTCGGCGAGAAGACTGATACCCAAAGAACGAGCTGTGGTGGCGGCAACGAGCTCAATTTCGCCGACTGGAACAATCGGTGGTTGTATCATAATATCGAGACTGTTCGTGATCATCGGCCTGGTGTTGTTGTTTGGCATTCTGCCACTTGATGAATGTCGACTGGCCGGCGTTCGTCTCCTGCGCCAGGACCAGCTTCTCGAAGCCGGGCTTCCCCATGCGGCGACGATCTCATTGAGGGCAGGCTGGACACTAGCCAATTGTGTGGAATTCGATACTCGTCGTCGTCTTCGTCGTCATTCCAATATCAGCAATTGAAGTACGATAACGACGGCCGGCCATTGGAAGGCCCATCGTCGACCGACGGAGCCAATCAGATTGACGCCACAGACGATTCTGTTGGCCGCCGATGCTAACAATAAGCTCGACGGCGGCTACAATAATCAAAACTTGCTGTATATTGTTGGCGGCGACGAGGTGACGACGACGACCAGTTCTGGCCCTGGTCTGTGGCCATCTACGAGCTGGATCCTGAATGGCCAGAAGGCGTTCATTTGCAGCGGCTCTCTAATAAGCTAGAAAATTCATTTTAACTGCCGCCCATTGTATACAACAATCACGTTTTGATATACTCACCGCCAACGAGATCTTCCTCAAGATAGCTCTGTTCGGCTGACGACGATCGGGCGCACTTCTACAGGGTGGACAGTGTTTATGTGCATCCAGATTACAGTGTCGACAGGAAGGCCAACGACATAGCCCTGCTGAGGCTCCAGCTCGGCCAGCGGCTACCCATTGCTCGGGCGAGGGCCCATCGGTTTGTTTGCCGTCGCATGTTGCAAATCGGGTCGACTTCACCGACCAGCTCGTCACCATCATCGGCTGGGGCAAGACGACTGCCATGCAAGGCAACGAGCCTCCCGGTTGATCGATGGTGGTGGGCTCGAGCGACGACGAGCTGCTACTGGCGCCGGCCGAATCTGGACGATGATGATGGATAAAGACGGCTTCGGCGCCAGCCAGACGAGGAAGACATTCATCATCGCAATAATAATAATAACAGCAATGCCAATCAGCTGAACAACAATGGCGCCTCGGCGACAGCGCGGCGGCGGCGGCGGACAGACGAATGATACTTTGCTCCAGGCAGAGGTGCGAGTGACCAATACAGATCAATGCAACAAGAACTGGCAGCAAGCTCGAGATCAGCTGGCTCAGCATCGACGACCACTTCCTATGCGCCAGCGACCCCCAAGGCAAACGAGACGCCTGCCAGGGCGACTCGGGCGGCCCTCCCATGTGGAACAATCAACAGGCACCAAAGGCCAGCAGCAACACCAACAGCAACGCCAGTGGCCGGCCGCCATACTTCCTCCTCACCTGAGAAATGGTACCAGCTGGGGCTGGTCTCTCGTTCGGCCACGGCTGCGCCAACAAGCAATATCCGGGCGTCTACACGAGGATCTCCTACTACACGCCCTGGATCTTGGCGATTGTCAATGGAAGGGCTACAATATATCGCCGTCATCGTCGACGTCGTCTTCGTGGTCGTCCAATTATATTAATCAGCATTCGGGCTTGAATTAACTCTTCCGTCGTCGTCGTCAGCCACGGCCCCGGTTGAACTCATCAAGTCGCCTGCTTGTTTGGCGAGTCCATCAAGCGGCAGACAGCACCACCAGGCGAGGACGAGTCGAGGAAGGATAATCGAGGCGGTCGGGCGAGAGTAGACTAAATTTTCAAATTAGCATCGAGGAAATGATGGCGGCGGCAGCACCAGCAGCAGCAGAGGCGGCCAAGACGGCATCTCTAGATTGAGCACTCAGTTCCAGTTCAACACCCGTGCATTACGAACAACTGTAAAAGTGTAGATAAATGTCTAATAACTTTAAATCATCGCCGAGGCGCCTGCCAGGACAGGAACAGGAGTGCTTTTTAATTTGTTGTTCGGTCGGCGCTTGTTAGCTTTCATGTACTCGTTGTGTATGCTCCAACACTGGCCAGTAGCAAACTATGACTTACTTACCTGGTTAGCAGTTGGAATTAGACATTATGCAGACGAAGAAGATAAACAGAATAAAAAATCGCCATGAAAAACAACAACAAGCCTGATGATGACGACAGGTCCCTTTGATGGCGATGATGGAACATGTAGACAACTAGCTGATGAGGAAATGACTTTTTATGCCGGCCATTGGCTGGTTTCTCTCGTTGTGCATGTGGTTGTTGCCTTCAATTTTAGTTTTCATCATCAGCTGAATTAAAAGAGGGAATAGCAATTTTGAGAAAGCAGATGAGCTCTCATCGAATCTGTGAGCAGGTGAGGTAAGCAGCAGCAGCAGCCGAGTCCGTCGACCCATCCAGTCGTCATCTTCATTTTCACTATCAACTTACCAACCAACCATTACCGAATAGCCACTGGATAAATTTAAAAACAGAGATGACGCCACGAGAGACACAGACAGCCGGATAGACAGAGAGAAACAGTCAAGGTCTAGCGTATATTAAATGGCTAACAGAGAACAAAACCAATAGCTTACAAACAAGTGTCGAAGTGTAATTATCTAATGACGACTTATTTTATATAAATTTTGGGCAATAACATTCCAGGGCTCGATCTTTCCCACCGGCAGAGGGAATGAGGACAAAATCCTCGACGATTATCACAATTCCTCGAGTATTCTGACAGATTTTCATTTTTATATATTCGATAGATAATATTCTGTAATGTACAACCAGAAGAGATCCCACTGCCTCCAGAGGACCATCATCAATCAAATTCCACCGCCCAATCATGAGGAAGAGATCGCCAAAGTGATGGGCTTCTCGGAGTTCAACTCCACAAAGCGCAGAATGGTGCCTGGCAATAAATTTTATTGGGCGCAGTTCATGTCGAAAAAGAGACGATACCGGCAATACATGAATCGAAAAGGCGGCTTCTAATAGGCCTTTAGATAAAGTTGCCTAGACTTTCGGCATCGCCACGAACCTGAAACTGCAACTAGTTTCTATCTGAAACAAGGCTAAAAACCCTAGGAGCTGATTAAATATTCCTCTGCTCCTAATAATGTTATCTTGAGAAACACAAACAACAAAGAGTTATACTTTTACTGGCCTTGGCACTGGCCCATTTAGACCATTTTGGATAAATATTGAATTTCTATTTCAATTAACTATCTTTTCCCGGTGTTGCTTTCATCGATTTTCACGAGCATTTTTGTGTACTTTGATAAACTCATTCTTATCTCTTCAATCGAGAGATCGTTGTTAGGGATGCATGATTCTTGCGTTCAATGATGGAACGTCTATAAAATTCTCGGATTTGCTGCTTGTGAGCTCGTCGCCCCTATTTTGAGAACTTTCTATAGTAGACTTGGCTGTCGATGTATTTGTAGAAGATATAATCGTGCTAGGAGGTTTCGAGACAGTCGACAACGATTCATGTTCCTCGATTGAGCTTGAGATTCTTTGAGAAGATTGCTGATTCTGTTCAGATGTAGATGATTCACTAGAGTCCGGATGCTGTTGTTTGTGATTGTTGACTTTTGTTAAAGTGGGGATGAAAGTTTGGTGGAGGTATGCCCATCAGGTGACCGACACCTGACATTGGCGGTGGAGGTGGTGGAATGGAGCCACTAGTTGATGGCATAGGAGCCCCCATGGGAGGAGGGGAGGAGGTGGTGGTGGGGGAACCAGGAAGCTCATGTGGGGTGGCAAACCGCCGGTTAGGGGTGGTGGTGGTGGTGGTGGCATCATTCCAGGCGGAAAAGCAAGGCCTAGATGTGGGGGCGGGGGCATACTGCCAGGGGTGCAGGTGGTAAGTCTGAAAACCAGGTGGCGGCATAAAACCTGGTGGGGAACATAGTGGAAAGCGGCATTCTGGCGGAGGAGGAAAGCCGGGCGGTATTGCCCCTCATACCCATAGCGTGTTGATGGATACATAGCGGCATGCATGGCCGACATGGCAGGGTTGGCCTGTATTGCAGGTGCTTGCTGTTGGCTTTGGCTTGGCTTGACTTTTTGTCGAGTTTCTTGGGGCTTGATGGAGCGTCATCGCCTTTTCTGGCGCTCATGCTCTCTAATGTCTTCCTCGGGAATACCTTTGCATGCCATATATGTCAATATCGACAGAGTTTCATTTGGCAATGCCTCTGGAATCTTGTCCAGTTTCACTTGTGAACCTGAATACAATGTACAGTTAGTCCAGGCCTCCAGTATAAAGTTTCTTATGACAGAATGGACACTCTGAAGTGCTTTGGCCCGCTGGGATGTTGGAACAAGATTTTATCATCGTCAAATTCCCTGTTACAATACCAAAGACTTGCACGGTTTAACTGACTTTTCTTCTTTCTGCCCATATTGAGTATAATTAGATTAACCTAAATTTATTATGCTGTCAATAATAAAACACGTTTAAGTTAGTAGCCTATTCTTTAATGAATGGAATTGATGATGTTAGATTTAATTTAAAAAGATAAATAAAATTTATTTGGAGTACATGCTTGAACGAGACCTGCGCGAATCGTAGAATAATTCGATTAAGTGCACTTCGCACTCGTTTATGCCAAGTTCTTTGACCAACGTCAAAAAGCGGCCAATATGGACTATTATAAATTGTTGGGCATCGAAGAGACGGCAACCAATAACGATTACCAGAACCTATCACAAATTTGTTCTCAAATACCATCCAGATAAGAACAAGGCATCAAATGCCGAGGGAGAAATCCATGCAATCAACAAGGCCTATCAGATACTAAACGATGTTCGTAAACGCGAACTCTATGACAGGTTTGATTTTGCCTGGAGGCCAGGAAGGCCAGGAGATCTCAACACGACCCTCACCATCAGTTTTCTCCACCAAGCCCCCACCGACATCGTCACAAGGGAGGAATTCTTCACAGGTGCAAGTGAAAATATATGAAAGAGATAAAAGTGAGCAGGATGAATTGGATAGGATAAGAAGGATAAATACGGAGCACTTGGACAAGGCCAACGCTGACCTGAGACACAAACTGATCATTCATCAGGTCGCAAGCGTACTAAAACAAGCGTATTTGTGGGCCACATTCTACCAGAAGAGAACGATGATGATGACTATGAGAAGATAGTTTTGGATAGGTTTGAAAGATGGCCGCCCAATAAATATTGTGATTGGATAAATTATATTTTCATTTTCCCTACATATATGGAGGTCTGCTTCCTGCAGGAATCTCTCGATGGTTTTAAATTTTATGGCTATGGTCGCAAGATGCGCGACTTCATCGTTAGAGTGAATTCGGCAAGTGCGAGGAGTGAATGCGCCATCGCCCCCACGAGCCAAGAACGCCCTAAACGTGCCAAAAAAACACCACAGAGCCAGCGCGCGATGTCTGCGGCGGACGGCGGCCCGGCCCGAGCCGAGCCGGCCGCATGAACTTTCTCTCATTCCGCCGCCGGACCGACTATGGATATGACCTTTAAGTGTCCTTTGTTCGGTGACCGCGGCGCTTCGCAAACAACTCGATAAAGTGCGTACTCTGTCAGACGTTGGGTTGAACTGGCTAGCCCTTAACCTGTTGCATGCGGTTATAAATACATGTGCCGCGAAGTTTAGTTTAGTTTAGAGTAGCATTAGCAGTTTTAAAGCTTAGAATAGCAAGCAAAAAAGAGACAAAGTGTCAAACGATTAGTCTAATAAGCAATATAATCAGCCATAATAGACAATACCAAACTGATTAGTTCACCAATGAACACATAAGATGAGCTCGTCACCACAAAAGACCGTCCCTACTGTTTCCCTGAATGCCGTCGGCGGCCACATCAATGCCACTCTGGCCATCGCCGACCGACTTAAGGAGGACCACAACTATCGGACAGTTTATTCGTATTCAGGGCCCACCATTGACACCATTGAAGAGCACGGCCACGAGCTGATTGTGCTAAAAGAAAAGTTTCCATACGAAGACTATGAAATTGAGGAGGACGAAGATTTAACGATCTCTCGTGCAGACAATGAAGAGGCCATGAGATTGGCGGGCAAAGTGAAGAAATATTTCCCTGGACACCCGGAAATGGCCTCAGATCATTATGAGACTTCAGCATCTATTTTCTGTACAGATCCTCGAGGATTGGTCCGCCTTATCGACTGGGCAAAAGATCACTTGTTTGGCGAGCAGACAGCGAATGTGCCAGGAGATAGAACAGATTATAACCTTCTAAAGCCTGATTTAATTGTATTCGATTTCATTGTTCCTTCGTTCGAGTAATCTTGGAACGAGAGTACACTCGTGTCCATGGGTCCAGAGCTGAGTTCACCCAATCCGCTGGCCGCAATGGAGTCCAGACTGGAGAATGGGGCCGTTCCACCGCATAACTGTGGCGCTGAGTTGTTCACCAAACAAAGAGCGAGAGAGGCTGAGGAGGAGGAGCCAGAAAAGTGGCACACTTGCCAGTATCAGAGTGGAAGAGGGCCAACATGAGAGTGAGAGAGGCCATGCTGAGGGCCCAGAGGCCCATTCCGGGACCATTCTCGAGAGTCATAATTGCAACAGACTCATACCGGACAGGTACGGCTACCTGATTGATCTGCCACACCTCAACCTCCTCTATCTTGTGTCCTGAGGAGCTCGACTATCAAGCACAGAGGACGATATTCTCTACTATATTTATAAACCGCGTTGGTTTGCGCTGCAACTCGCTCATTGAACTGGCCAGGCATCAATCCGGCGATCTGGATTATTGGCAGAAGGAACTGGAGAGAGAGGCATGAAAGGGAAAGAGGAGATGGTTCTGTTCTCGTTGGGCTCCATCGCGAGTGTGGACGAGGTGGTGACAAGAAAGTACATCGACATGTTGAAGGACGACGACAAACGCGTCTGTACGTAGTGAGTAAGGAGATCAATGGCGACAAAATTCAGGCTGAATGCAGGTAATATGATTGCTTTCAATTACATTCCACAAACCTGGTTTTGGGCGCGCGAAGGTGGCCGCAATTCATGGAGGAAGCAATGGACTGACTGGAATGCATGCACTACGGCGTTTTAATGATCATCTTGCCCGCCTTCGAGGATCAACTGGACAATGCGCAACAGGTATCGACCTCACGGCCTGGGCCGTCGCCTCAACTTATAATGAAACAAACAAACAAGAGTTGCGGCAAACCATCGACGAAGCTCCCTCTCAGGCCGGGGCCCTCCGCATGAAAATGCAACAGATCGGACGGAGGATGCGCGAAGATGACGACCCTCGGCAAAGATCTCCGTACTCAAACTAATTGAAGAAAGCAGCAGCTCAAGTACAATGAGTATTGTGGTGATGTGATGATGTTGTGTTGTGATGGTGGTGATGACGTGATGGTGATGTGTCGTCAGTCACTCCAAAGGTGCAAGCCAATGGATTCTCGTGTGGAATCCAATCACGACTGGCTTGAGAGGACGAGATTCGCCGATACGAGGCAAGATCGATCGACAATGGTGTCTATTGACTCATAATTAAGCTCGACAGAGAAACCAGTCGTTTAGTTTTAGTGCCAGTTGGAACAGGCATTACTTGCAAGTTCTTGTGGTTTGTGGTGTTCCTGTTGACGATCTCCACGACGAGTCAACAAGTAAGTGCTTTCATACGCGAACTTATCTCTCATCTTTTTATTCATCATTTGTTCGTCCATACTATCCAGAGAGTTTGGTGCAGATTTAGAGCTTAATAGATATCAGACACACCGTAATATCAGATTATGTTATAACAATAAAAAATAAATATTATTATTATTAATTCATTAAGTGGATTTAGATTCTTCTTTGTAGTTTTCATTTGTGGTAATAAATGGCTACTTATTTTCCTAATTCTAATATGGCCGAAGGAAAAAAAGAGAAGATCGTGTTGTTCTTCCCACTCGCCTGGACATATCAACTCGTCCGCTGAAGCATTGGCCGACCGCATCAAACAATACGATGGCTTTATCGGACGGTCTTTTTCTTATTCTGGGCGAGATGATTGGCAGCAGCATCCGAGATCATGGACACGAGGTGGTATTTTTAGACCAGAGTGAAACCCTACGAGGACTATGAGATCCTGGACGATGAAGAGCCCGAAGTGGCTGGTGGACGAGAAAAGGATAGAAACGAGAGGAAGAGAGTGAAGAGGACCTTCCCGGGCGCCATGAAGTGGGCCACAGGTGTTATATATAGATACCAGAAGCTCTTCCGAGGAAAGACCCGGTAGCTATATTATTTGTTGAGACGGGCCCACGTGACGGACAGTAACAGCGAACTTATGGCGGGCGAATTGACGGCAAATAACCATGCGAATTATGCGAAGGCAATCGAATCAATCAAGCCAGATGTTGTTATCATCGACGCGCATATTATGTTCCCTACATGTATTGTCACCCTCAAGGACATTCCCTGGGTTAGACTGTGATCAGCAAACCCGCTGATGTTGATTAAGTCAGAAACTGCCCGAACCATTGAAGCCCTTCCCGGCGACCAGCTTCCAGGTTGGCCTGTCAAGCAAACCAGGGCCAAGATGCAACAAGAACAACCGGAGCTTTACGGAATAAAATCGATCAATGATTGGAAAGAGCAACCCAAAGGATCGTAGAGGCCATGGATAAGGCGGGAGGAAATTTACAACAATTCATGATAGAGGAATGGGTGCACCCTGCTCGGAAGCCAGGCCAACGAGTACCCATGATTCGCCTCATCTCAAATATCCACATGTATCCAGAGGCTATGGACGCTACGACCAGGACGATGATATGCTCGAAAGTACTGCCTAAACGTTGGCCCAGGTGCGACTCTCGCTGATGAAAAAGTCGACGAGGCAAGCCGTGAATGCCAAGATGGAGGCTTGGCGAACGAAGATCGGCGAGGACTCTCGCGGCAAGAAGGAGATTGTTTTGCTCTTTTTCTGGGGTTCTCTTGCGGAGCAGCAATGTTAAACTGTTGAAGAGATTCCGTAGAGATGCTCAGGAGTGACAAAACTAGATTGTACATTGTCAGTAAGAGGCGTCAACGGAGACAGGTATAGGCTAGATGAGTCGAGACATGATTGGAGCCAATTATGTGCCGTGCAGTCGCGTAGCTCTTTGGAGAGATCAATCTGGCTCTGGTCTGCAGGGCAACAATAGTGTTACAGAGTGCATGTATCATGGAGTGCCAATGGTGGTTTTGCCTTTTTGCCGACCAATTGGAGCCAATGCCCAGAGAGTGGAGGATCTAGAGCTGGGCCGTCAGGTGGTGTGTTAAGTATAAGCAACAAGGGATGAGCTGATTGGTGCCATAGATGAGGTGTTAGCTAACAAAGGTTTGGTGGATAAGGTCCGAGAAGATTGGTTTGGGGATGCGAGGCAGAGACGACGTTGCTAAGAAGTGACACAAATGTTGATGAAACTGACAGAGGAAAAGAAATTAGAGCAAGAGGATTTCATCAATGGAATGCCGTACGAGGAGGCAAGCCTTGATGGCCAAACACTATTTACAATACCTGGGTGATCGTTCCTCTTGGCTTCAAAGTCTCCAAATTTAGATGAATTCCTCGATTGTGAAGTATCAGTCTGGATAATAAATGATGATTGAGTTTCCCAGTTTGACGTCATTCGAGCCGCTGTTTGAAGGGATAATAACCTCAAATCGATAGTATCACTTTACTCTTCATTTAATATGTTATGAGGTGAATGTGGATTGTTTCTTGCTTGTCTATTTTCAGCAGACACTGAATTATGAGGACCAAGTGAATGAGTTAAAATAATATGTAATTAGGGATTTGACGTTATGTACCTGTGGTCGAATGGTAGTCGCGCGTCAATTAATAGTGCGATCTATCCAAGTTGTCATCTGTTTTGTCGGTTGAGCGTGACTGTAAATCTGGACAAATATAGTGGTGATAACTTAACGATGAATGATGAGCCTCTCTCTCTCTCTCTCTCTCTCTAATGGGGTCTGTCTACTTACATCGGCAGTTGTCATTAATGGAAACAAGTCGTTCTGATGGATCCGAACTTGAAATTTTCCAGACAACTGAAGGAAGGAGAAGAATTCGATTCGTGCACTTCCTTACTCGTTTATGCTCGCAAGTTCTTTGACCAACGTTAAAAAAGCGGCCAATATGGACTATTATAAATTGTTGGGCATCGAAGAGGCAGCAACCAATAACGAGATTGCCAGAGCCTATCAAGCAAATTTGCGTTTCTCAAATGCCATCCAGATAAGAACAAGGCATCAAATGCCGAGGAGAAATTCCATACAATCAACAAGGCCTATCCAGATACTAAACGATGTTCGTAAACGCGAACTCTATGACCAGGTTTGATTTGCCTGAGGCCAGGAAGGCCAGGAGATCTCAACACGCGACCTCACCATCAAACCCACCAGCCCCACCGACATCGTCACAGGGAGGAATTCTTCCACAGGTGCAAGGTGAAAAATATAGCAAAGATAAAAAGTGAGCAGGATGAATTGGATGGGATAAGAAGGATAAATACGGGAGTACTTGGACAAGACCAATCAAGTTGACCTGAGACACAAATCCGATCATTCATCAGGTCGCAGAAGCGTACTAAAACAAGCGTATTTGTGGGCCACATTCTACCAGAAGAGAACGATGGTGACTATGGAGAAGATAGTTTTGGATGAAGCTTCGAAAGATGGCCGCCAATATAAATATTGTGGATTGATTAAATTATATTTTCATTTTTCCCTACATATATGGAGTCTGCTTCCTGCAGGAAGATCTCTCGATGGTTTTAAATTTTAGCGCTGGCGGGTCATAAGATCTTGCAGCTTTCGTTAGGAATGAATTCGACAAGTGCGAGGGGGAGGAATGCGCCATCGTCTCTCACGTGAGCCAGAACGCCCTAAACGTGTAAAACACCACAGAGCCAGCGCGCGATGTCTGGCGGCGACAGCGGCCCGGCCGCCTGGAGCTTTCTCATTCGCCGCCGACCGACTATGGATATCACCTTTAAATTGTCACTTGTTCAGAAGTGACCGCGGCGCTTCGCCATGGCGGCGCCAGTCGCTGTGGCAGTAACAACACCAGCGAGAGTGGCTGCAGTGTCGGCGGCGACAGCGGCGGCAGCGACGCCAATGGCTGGCAGCATGTGCGCGAAACGCGATGCAATGGATTTTCTTCCCTGCTGCTCGTTCAGTATGTCTTTATTGCTTAGGCAGCGAAAAGAAATATTTAGACTTTCACCAAATACACCATAAGAGATGTATTAGAAGTAAATAAGAACTATTATCCAACAATATAAAGCCTTTCGACCTATTACTCACTTTGTGAAAATTATTATTTTCTACTACTATAAGACAAAACCTCATCAATTTCTATTATGATCATAATCATTTGTCAATAACTTTATTATCATTATTATATTATTAACAAATTAACAATACAGAATGTCGTTCTCAGCTAACGCAAACATGGTAGCACCTGATCCTTGAGATCACTGGTTGGGTATTAATTCCAATGAAAACCTCCCACCATATCAACTTCCATTCTGACCTATCCAAATGAACGAGTTATAAACTGTTTAAAACTTTTTCTCTTCCATTATCAATCCCTAATCGTGATTTAAAAACATCATTATTAATGTGACTATGATAAAAACTATTTGATCAAAAAATAACCTTGTCGTCTATGTGCGCGCCCTAGCTTGTCAATGGTTCGCGAGCCTGCCCAGGGGCTTAGCTATGGTGACAGGTCTCAAACTCATCGACGGCGCTCAACAATAGGTCATTTGGGAACAACATCACAGGCACCACTATTAACTGTTGCCAAACCAACTATTGGCGCTGAATTACTCTCTTGAGTAATAGGATTAGCAGTTCAACCATATTACACACAACCGCAATCCGGCGTGACATTGACTCGGCAGCCAAGTTCATTGGTGCCGGGCAGCAACAGTCGGAGTGGCAGGATCAGGAGCTGGTATTGGTAGCAGAAGTTTTCGGTAGCTTGATCATTGGCTACTCCAAAGAAATCAACCACTTAAGCAACAGCTCTTCTCATATGCCATTCTTGGATTCGCCCCTTTCCGAGGCTATGGGACTTTTTGTCTCATGATGGCCTTTCTATTGTTGTTCGCTTTCCCCAGGATTCGATTTTTCTAAAATGTGAGCCACACATGTTGTGTACACGAAACTAAAAAATAAATATAGCGAAAAACTCAGGTGAAATAATGGAATTCACCGACTGTTAACAAGCGCATCATACCCAACTCGTTGGGCGACGATTTGGAGTTCCTCAGCATCGATTACAAGGGTCAGCTGCTTGTCGATATGGACTTAACTGGAATTCCTAATCATCACCCAACACAGAGTTTAAACCAAACTACCTTGACCAATGAATCACCAATGGGTAACTAGTCAATCGCTGAGCACAACTAGAGGCCAGAAGGGTAACTCAGAGTTTGAGGCATGAGTAACAGACAACATACAAGCTCTCAAATGCTGATGAGCTTCTGTGAATGATGCGGAAAGTTCAGAATGTCCAAAATTGGTGATCAGATATCTTTAGCAATGATGAGCAATAATGTAACTGAACGAAGCATACCG
>JAJHUT010000050.1:0-66170 GCA_020916435.1 Oxytropis ochrocephala
GTTGCTGCAATAAGGAATCGGGTCCGATAAATAGCAGTACACGCACATATCTACCCCTCCCGTGAGCCCATACTCTATCTAAAAAGGAGAAGACTGTTTTGTAAGTTTCATGGAGGAAAGTTCCAGCAGGGTATTCTTCAAATGTTACAAACCTTGTGCATCCAAGGAAAGACCTTAAGTTAAAGTCTTGAAGTCCCATGATTGTCATGTTCTAATGTGGAGAATTTGCTCCCAATTGGTATAGTTATTTATCCATTTTGCCTAAGAAAGTGCGCGACGCTAACCAAACTTTGTTACTTCTGCGCATTTGTAGTAGAGTGATCGACCTGAAAGCGCCATCATTGCAAATATATAAATTAACATCACACGTAGTGAGCTTGAGATGTATTTCCTACCTTCATTTTTTGACATAGTCAGATTCATCTAACAGCTTCATTTGATTTAGAGAGACACAATTGTGTGGCCTATGTTATACGAGAGATGGATGTATCCGCTCGAGTTGCGAGCATGAAAGATATTAAAAAGGGATAATGTGGAAACTTCGAACACGCAATTCCGAGGGTTGTATCAGCGAGCGCCATAGTTGAAGTTAAGCCGTTGGAGTTCGCATCGCCATCTATCTAGTCTCGAATATTCCATGGGACTTCCGCTGTCTCGCCACTTAGGAAGCATTATTAAAGTGGACGCCGTGATATAAAAGAAGTTACGTGGTCGGGCGGTAATAACCACATCTGCCACAATTATATGTTTCGCATAACGATGTTGGAGGTTGATCCGCTGGCGTTGCCGCCAATACGGACATACCCTTAAGAGTGATTTACCTATAGCAGTGAGTGGAAGTTTGGTTAACAAAGGAACACGATCGGAGCTCACATAGTGTGGTTAAAAGACCACATTGGATTCTTAGTTTCACATTAATCCCACTTCGATTTCAAAAAGATCGTAGTATTTGCTAGCAAATAAGGTCCAAATATGCATGTTTTCTCTTACACCACCATTCAATTTAATCTGCCACGCTCTATACAAAACCCATGATGATCAGCAGTAAAATGCAAAATAGTGGGGTGACTTTGTTGCTCAAGCTATGTATAAGATCAAGTGCTAAAGACAGAATCCCAGATACGCTAATATACTATACTTCGGACACATTAAATATGGGAGCTGATTACATACCCATGTTTCGTGGAGTCCTGTGGTTCCAAATGTGCGTTGCCAATAATAAGCGTTTGGCGCGATTGATGAGTCGGGTTCATGCGTGAATTTCTAGGTTGGGATATAAAGATTTAGCCTTTATTTTGGCATCCAAGCTCAACAAGTAAGCCGCGTCATCGTATCCGATTGATATCAATTGGTCTATTGTTTTACCGACACAAAAAAATTACATGAATTATATTTGCGACTTCAAGAAAGTTCAATGATGATGGTGATTTAGGACTCCACCCTTTCTTGGGGACATCACTAGTAAGAGGAAAGTACTTATGTAGAGAGGATGTTGTGTATGTTAGGAAAGGATCATAATCGATGGAATTACGATTCGGCCAAAAACAAAGTACCAAGGAGCTTAATTGCAAAAAAAAATTGTACGTATTTAAAAAAGGAAAAGGTAACCGACATGGGATGTTATTTTATAGACATGGATCTTATTTTCATCTTCTTTGACCGATTATTTATTTTTTGTTGGATGTTTTTTAAATGGATAAATATAACAAACAATGATTATGTTTTATTGCGCGTAAAGATGGCGTATCATAGTGATAAGGTAGCATGACAATCTGGAGGCAAAGTGGATCATGATGTTACAAACTATATCGTAGCGTGCTCCTCGTGGAAATGACAAGCTTAAAAAGGATATCATCAACCTGTTAAGTAGTAAAGGAAAAGAAAATTATGTAAGATACTAATTAATTGCTAATTAACTTCATTCAATACTAAGTTTTAATTGTTTGTGATCTAATTTACTATTTACATAATGCAGTCCAATGGAATGTTATGGTCCGCCAATTGAGAAAAAAAGCACTCATTTGATTACTTTCCTTGGTAGTAAGGTAAAACAAATGATACCAATAACAATCACTACTTGGGTGAGTACAAAGAATCCCGCTTTTGGAGAAACAAAACATGAGTCAGGTAACAATACAGTATATAATTTCTAGATCTTTTGGTAATCTTATTTAGTAATTTTGTAGTCCCATATATATATATATAAATTTATTTATATGATTTTCATTTAATGCATAAGGTAAATATTTGATGTGGATGATTCTAAAAAAGGACTCGATAATGAAGTAAGCCTGAAAGTGTCATAAAATTTCTGGAATCGACATTAACAAAAATTGGCTTAAAAGATGATAATGGAAACATCAATCGGAATCCTCCACCAATATATATGGTGGGTTTATTTCAGAGGGAGGATTGGCGACATTTGTTAGAGACGATGACCAAGATCCAAAATTCTTGGTTAGTGCTACTATCTATTAAGTTATAAACATATTTTTATATTTGATAATTATCTATTATATACATTAATGTATACTTATCTCTCTTAATAGAAAGCAAGTGAGGTGAATCAAAGTGTGCTTCTGGCCGTGAGTATCCTTATAGAGGCTGTATACTCCATATCAACATATTGAAGAGATTGGTAAGGCACAATAAGCTTGATTTTTTTAGTTTCACAAACTTTTTATAAATAGTTTCTTAATATTTGGTAAATTTAAATATAGCTTGGTGGAGAGAGAGGAAAGATCCTACTAAAGAAGGTGTCGAGAGACATGTTTTGTAGGGTAGAGGCTCGACTAAACAAAGAAAAGGAGATTGTTGATCCTAAAACTAAGGAGGTGTGGAAAGAATTGTAAGTATTTCCTAAATTCAAGCTCACCGATTTTAATTGTAACTTTTATGATTTTTATAATGTATTATACTTTTTGTTTTGTGAATCGTGAAGCCATATCACGCCAAAAGGTCACAGTGAGAGAGCTCACATGATTGCTCCAAAAAGAAATCTTACACGTGCCTTAGGTAAAGAAGAATACCGGTCGCACAAGTGGGTGTTGGATTTTGAGTGAGCACCAACCGTAGTACTTCTTGGGACTAAAACAGTAAAGTCTATGATGAGAATCATGATCGCCCACCACCGAGAAAGATGATGGCATTGTATGAAAGTTTGCAAGCTCAACTTAATGATACGCGATCACTTTATGGCCATGTTATGCCACCAACACCAACCCTCGCTACACATATAGTAAAGGTACTAGATAGTCGCACTCATGCCACAATCTAAGGTATTAATTGTTTTTATTATTTTGTGGTTTATAATTGATTTATTGTACATATATATATATATATAACATCAAATAATGTCTTTATTATTTTGTGGTTTATAATTGATTTAGGACAACAATGAGCGTGAGTGTGAATTGTATATCTCAAACCCACATGAAAATGGTTGCAATTGGCTACATGTAACGAATTGGGTCCCTTTGATGCACAATGTACCCCTACCTCCAAATCATGTTAGAGCGAGTGTCATGTACCATTTAGTGAGGATGCACCATTGCTCTGCTCCGATCGACAAGATTGGATATATCGATCGCGTGTCGCTGCTAGCTGGTACCTTCGTGGCATGGCCATCCGCCTCTTGTCGTTGTAAGTGACAATATATTTGTAACTAACTAATTATAGTTTTTGTCATATAATTTTGTGCTAACTAAGTAATTATTTTTGTTTAAACATAGATGCGCCCAAAAATGAAAAAAATCTAAGAAAGTGTCTACCTGGCAAAGAAAAGATCTCCTTGAAAAGTTGGCTCGCAAGGAAACATCTATTGGCAAGAAAGTGTCTCGATCCACCCCTTCTACAAAAGTGTCTCACCACCCCTTATGTAGAAGTTTCACACCGCTCTCCTCCAAAAGTGACTGATCAGCCCTCCTCCTCTCGCCAAGTGACTCATCCCACCCTTTCTCCAATCAGTGTCTCACTCACTCTCCTCTCTCCATCCAAGCTTATAAGAAGATTGGTGAGGCCGACTAGCATTTGGTAGAAATACATCATGAAAGACAAATTGCTTATCATAAATTTTCGAGGAAGAAATTTTTGGAGCCGACTTGCTCTCATATAGCGTCTGGGACGTGAGGATATCCGTGGTCAGATGTGATGCTTTGACGAGGCAACCTGTGATGGCTATGAATATATATGTCGTCGTACTATGTAATTTATTATTTGACATTGTTTATTTAATTTTATTATATCGTTAATTTAATTTATATATATATATATATATATTTATATATCTAAATGTAGGTACTTGTACGAGGACATTGTGGTCCCTTCCTAATCGCACACATAGATATTTGTTCTCTGTGTCCTAAAGTACAACCTTTCATCAAGTAATCCCACCGCTAAATTATCAATCACTTGTGGAACAAAACCAGTCATTGTTTGATTATGTCAATGACCGCTTCAAGGAAGCTCAAAATAGAAGTGATGATGATGTCTTACTTCTAGCACCCTAAGTAATTTAGGTAAGAATTTTTACTCATTATTTCTTATATAACATGCATTTTTTTAATAGTCACAATTACTTATTCCTAAATTTTTTGTAGAGACATTGGGTTTTGTATGCAATTAATCCTAGGAAAAACCGTGTATTACCTTTGACTCACTTCAAAATCATTACTAAAACCACATGGAGTTTGTAGGGAGCTTTTTAATGTGTGTGTTTATTTTGTGTCATTCTCAAGATTTCTTACTTTTACTTATATATGTATATATTGTTATTAATATAGTTATATGACATTCTATTCAAATTATTAAGGACATATTGGGGAGTGAATAAATTAACGGTCGATGGTTACCAATAGTTGTAAGTTTCTTTAACTTATACATTACATTATTTTGTCAAAAACTATATTCAACTCAATCTAACAATTAACTAATCTAATTATGTTTTGTAGTGTCCTAAACAATTGAATAACATTGATTGTGGTATTACGTCATGCAATATATGAAGGATATAATTACCCTAAAGAAAACGACTATCCTCAAAGAAGGTATCTACTTAATATATTTTTATATGATTTCGATTTAATAGTGGTTCTTTCCAATATTTAACCATTTCAATTCTAATTTTATTTATTTATATAATTTCAGATTTTAGCGATTGTCAAAGCAACACATACTTGCTGAGCAGATTGTCGAGATTAGGAGAATGGTGCGCTATCTCTCCCGCTTTTTTTTTAAAGTTTCATTTGATACATATAAGTTAGCTTAGCTAGTTTTGGTTCATAATATTGTAACTTGATAGCTTGTTTTGGATACATATGAATTAGATAATGAAACTTAGCTATTTTGTTTTGGTTCCTCTTATGTAATTTGTGTTCCTTTCTAGCAAATTGATTCTCATATGTATTGGATTGGATTACTGTGTATTGTGTAATTTGTAAATATAAAAAGGAAAACACACAAAACAGAAAAATAAAAAAATTTAGAATTACTCGCTTTTAATAAAGCTACTGGGTATTTAGTAACACAAATAGTAGATACTCAGCCGCTTTTTAATAAAGTTACTGGTATTTAGTAACACAAATAGTAATATTCGGGGCATTTTTAATGAAGCGCCGCTGATAAGTGGAATATTCAGCCGCTTTTTAAAAAGCGCCAAGTATCCGGGAGGACGCTTAGGATATATTCGCCGCTTTTTAAAAGCGCTAAGTATTTGGGAGGACGCTTGAGTTATATTCGCCGCTTTTTAAAAAGCGCTAAGTATTTGGGAGGACGGTTTTACAATGGGTGGCGCTTTTTAGGAAACGCTACCCATTGTTGGAGTGAATAGCCGCCACACTTCAATAGCCGCCAAAAACGCGCCCATTGTTGAAAAAACGCCCATCTACTAGATTCATGTAGTTGTCTCAAACCTCGGGAATCGTGTCAACGCACATCATACAAATATACACGCTGCTATAACAAGGATTATTTTCAAGACTTTGTATTAATTAAAATAAATATATGGGGTACAATGTGAACACTTAATAATAAAACTAGTTCAATATAAGTTTATACACGTAAAGCACAATGCACTCTCAACACAATTGGTTAGTCCTACAATCAGTAAAGAATCTAATGCCCATATTTTTAAACTAACAACGCTAATTCTAAAATAATTAAAATATCAAATAATCAATCTACTCTATAAACGACTAGAATTCGTGGTCTTGGCCTAATATGTTTAAAATAATATTAACATCTTAAACGCTTAGACCTCTCAAAAATTACAAACTAATAACAACATATAATCTATCAACTCATGTGATGTTTGCATTCTCCTATTTATAAAATTCACCTTGTCCTACTTCAATTTAATTTTTCCTTCTCTCATATATAAAATTCACTCTCATTTCTATTTTTACTAACTTAACTTTGCTCTCTCTATATGATTAAAAATTCAATAACACATAGTCTTTCTAATTAGTCTCAACTAAACTTACAACTATAATTAATCTATATTTCCTATCTCCATCATATACTTAGTCACAATCACAAAAATACATACATCATCAATAATTATGTTGAAACCAATTTTAATGGTTATGTTCATATAACTAATAAAACCTCAGCTTTTCTGTACCATATAAAATACAAAATACCTAATGGAACTTAATCATTACAAATCAAAGTCTTAGGCTAAAACACTCAAACTAAAATTAAAATCCTACACTCTACGTCCCCTCCTAATTAAAGAGGAATCATTGCCTATTATTTGTCAACGATATACTCACATATCTATAAAATTTACCTTGCTCTATTTAATCCAATCTCAAGTATCTTAAAAACCAAACATTACAAGTCTCTATCTCCTAAAAATTCAGCTTAACTCATTTCCAATAAATGACCGTAACTTGTTTTATAACTTCGCTTTTGTATAATTAGATACCACAACCATTTGCATACCACGCTAACCAAGTTGGTCTCTTTTACAAAACTTTATTTTGTGTGTCCGCTTTACATCCATTCCTAAGCCCATTCTCCTTGTCACTTAATTATTTTTTTCTAGCTGCTCAGACTCCGCACTAGTTCTTTTATTAATATACTAATATATATCTATAAAGGTAAGCATATCCTTACAACCATAGTCCAATTAGCACACATACTAGTACTAACAAATAACATTCTAGTAATATTACCATTCCTAAGTACTTCTCTTTAACTATATATATAACATGATTTGGATCTTCTATCTATTTCATTATTAGTGTGGGGTCAATGTTTGTTTGCACACCACAAATCATTTTCTAGGCTCCTTCAACATTTCTAGCTATAATTCATAGCCATAAAATATGAATAACTACTTCACCATATATTGACATCTCAAGACACCAAAAAGAATAAAACAACAAGAAGTTATCATTCACCACAAAGAATATACATAGGAGCACAAAATATCACAACAAAATCAACGTTATTTTGACACACAACTATTTTATTATAATTTATATAGAAGTTAGAAATACTAAAATAGAGATGGAATTCGGGTCTCAAGTACAACCCCTCTACCCACAACCATTGTTATACCCATGAATAAAGTAATCTCCCCTTACAAATCAAAGAATACATATAACCACATTCCCTTGAAGATTTAACTAACTAAACCGGTTAGCTTCACGATTTTCAAGAATCAACAAACAAGACATTCAACTCTATTCAGAGTTCACACACTCTAAGACACAACAGATAATACAAATGGTCCTGTTAGGCCGATTCGCACTACAACATAAACAACAGCTTAGGAATAAAAGACTCTACGACCGACAACTTGGTCTGACAGACTCGAATCGCCTGATACCACTAATGTAACACCCCCTTCCTACCCCTTAATTTCCAACGCCATTATCGTGAGTATTCTATCATTTTCAAAATATTATTTAAGTAGTAGAAAAGAAATGTTACGCCTTCATTAAAATAAACTCATCGATATATGCACCATTAAGTTCGTGCAAAACAACGCACGATACATCATAAAGTTAAAACTTCAAAAATCATTTCATCACAATGAAATAAATATTGACTCAATTAGTCCACTCAAACACGCCTCATAATCCTCAAATAAACCTCATACAGCTTAAGTAATATAACATCAAATCCCAAAAATACGCCCCTAGGTGCTACAGCAGATCGAGAGCGACACAAAACAGACTTCCCGACAAATAGCTAACAAGAAGGCAAAATAGACCTTCACTGACACACTGCAGCTACACAATAGAGCAACATTCCAAGCAGTATGGGTGAGAATTTCAATAAAACCTAATCAGATACATAATAGAGAAATGAGAGCAGTGCAATCACATAGATCATCAACATCACCAATTCATGGTCACACAACAACAACTCCAATCACAAACAAAGACAACTTCATGTGGGCTTATAATTATGTATGAAAGTGCAACCCCACTGTGGCATAATGCATGATGGTACCATATTCATCATAATTAAGAGGCCAAGCCTATTCTTCACTGGAGGCCGGTTCTATTCTTCGCAAGAGGCCAAGCCTATTCTTCACATTTATGCACATGCCATGAGATTCTATATACACATGTGCATTTCATCAAAATACTCACTGGAGTACTCACCATCATCATCATAAAACACTCATGGAGTGTATTCGCTGTAATTCATCACAATCACACAATAGCATTATTAAAACTATACTCATAGAGTATATTCTTCACAAAACATCACAAGTCATATCACAATATCATAATCACTCGCAGAGTGAACTCATCACCTTTCACACAAATCATACTACAACACCATCCTATTATACTCATAGGGAACATTTACTGCAATTCACAAAACCATACACACCACATCATTTAAGGTATATATATATTTTTTCGGTTATCTTTTGGTTTAGTGGGTTATAAAATAGTGAACCGATTGACTATGGATTACCTGTAATCGATACTAGTTGCAATGTGCATTGGCCACCTTTGCAAGGCTCTCTGATGCCCTTGTAAATACAATTCGTTGAAAGAAATTTGACCTTAGTGGTAAAACCACAATTTAGCCATAGTCAATTAGCACACTAATAGTATAACATTTCATTCCTATATCAACTACCACAAAACAGTTTATTTTTCCTTAAAAGTAGAATATTCAGTTAGGCCTCTGAATAAGCTTTCCAACGCATCTTAGAACGCCTCAATCGGGTTCCTGCTCAAAAGATATGAATTTTTCAAAAACGCATAAACAATAGTGAAAACAAAGGCAAAAAAATGAGGACATGTGTGACTCGTGGCTCAAAGCGCGAGTGAGGCGCAATGAGGCGCGAGAGGACGTAAACATCAGCCCTCAGCGCATCACTCTTTCGCTGAGGTGCGAACCGAAGCGCGACCGAGGCGCTGGAAAGGTAAAAACCAAAACGCGCAAAAACCTGTAATTTTCGATATTTTCCCAAATTTCAATTTCAGATTTCAAAACATGATTTTGTTCATCAAGATATTCATTATAAGATTCATCAATAGACACATCAAAATACCCCAAGGAATCACCGTAAACTCATCACGCAACCTTCAAACATTCATCAAGAATCACCAATTCATCAATTAATCATCAATTTCATCAAGACATCATCAACATTTATCAATCACATCGAATTCATCAAAACAACCTCACAAGTTATTAAAACAACATCAAAACCCCAAAACCCATCATATACCCAATCACGTTAAACCAAACGCCACCCTTACCTTGATTAACCGAGACGGCTTCTCTACTGAGTCACCAATCGAACCACAAAGAATAGCCTTCCTTCCTTCGACTCAATGCAAGGACGAACAATTAGCTCTCATGCTTGATCTAAACTGACGGTCCATTGACTCGAACTCATATAATCAGCAACAAAACGCTCAATTAGCTATCTAGAAATAATAATAAAACACTTTCCTTCAACTAATAAATCGGGTTTTCCAAACGAATTACCTAATCGAATTTCAGAGGACGATGACAACACGCTGAAATCATGACTCTTGAAGCGATTTAGCCACGTATTGGAAACCACAAGGTGAAACCGAATCGTGACCACCGCACGCAGGAAATGAAGATTCGTGATACGGTTCTCCCGACGTAATCACATCAAGGTTCGTTGTTTGAACCACCACCGCGCGACGGAGAGAGAAGGGTGCCGATTTTCTCGTGCGATTTCCTTAACAAAATAAAGCCATAATCGATCAAACTAAAGTCATAATCAAATCAATGGCCAATTTCGAGTGGGAGAGGTGAAGTTCGAGGATCAACAATGAAGAGAAGAGGAGAACGCGATCGAGAGAGAGAAGGAACGGCGTGAGGTTGCCGCCGCGCGCAGCAGCTCACGCGAGGAAGGAGAAGAAGCGCCGCGGCCTGCTCCGGGCCACGCGCTTGTGGGCTGCGCAAGTGTGGGCTTAAGTGAGTTGCAGCAACAAAAGCGCCCAGCAGCAAAAGGGGTGTATGCGAGTAGTAAAAAAGCCCAAAAACTCATTTTAAATATTTTTAGAGCCCAATATCACTATAACTATTATTTTAACACCTCAATAGCCCAAAATAATTTCTAAAGGGATAATATCTCAAACACTAATATTTAATAGAAATAAAATAAACATATAATATTATTAGTCATATATTACCAATAGCATATAAAAATACCATATTTCTATTTCTAATATTTTTCCACAATTTAATCCCCAATAATTTATTAAGTAAATATCCAATAATCTTTGGGGCGCATAACTGCCCCCACTTAGAATGTTTCGCCCTCTAAACTTACCGACCAAAACTAAACAACCTCCCACTAACAAACTACAGCCCATCTAGACAACTAATGCTATCTATCCCCGCCGACATCATTTCATTGATTACCCATGCAGGAGTGATCGGGCGGCCAGCCCCTCCTACTTCTTCACCTGTGTAACTCAAGAAATAATAACTGCACTCATTCATACAAACTTACTCAAGAGATGACTACGCCCATCCCCATCTGACCAACATGCTAATAAACAACAACAAGGAAAATGCGATAGTACCAAATCCAAGCCAAGCAATACCACACAACCCGACCTAGAACCCGTTAATATGGAGCAACTATAAACTCACTACTAAAAATAAAATACCAAGAAGGCAGAAGTCACGCAAGCACAACAACCACGCTACACATAAGTCGCTCAAATCCAAGGTGTACATTAACGCAGAGGATATTGTTATAATAACAGTTTTGAACAATTTCAAAGATTACATACGTAGGGATTCTATCCACATATATTAATTATTGATTCATGTAAAAGTGCACTATATAGCATTGAAATTTTGATTCTTCAAAACACAAACTACATAATACAACTCCCACACAACTTAAACAACATAGAAAAGTGGCTTACACAACACAAGTCCTTTTTCTTCCTTTTTTTTATACTCAAAAGAAGATGCAATTTATACAAACAAATTGAAGACAAATAAAGTAAGAATATTGTGGTTAGAAAGCATCAAAGCAAACAACACTAGCTACAAAATACAAGAGTTTTACATGTGACATAAGAAAACAATTGAATGGTTTGTCTATGTGGTCAATTTGTAAAATATTCCCTTGAACAAATTTCAAAACGTAAATTCGTGATCGTCTTCAAGTCTATTAAATCGCAAGGCAACTTGCTAAAAGAAAATACGTGATAAAACAATAATTTTTTCAACTATGTCATGCTAGTACTAACTCACATCTCAAACTCGGGAATCAGTCAGAAACGCACATCATACAAATATACACGCTGCTATAACAAGGATTATTTTCAAGACTTTGTATTAATTAAAATAAATATACGGGTACAATGTGAACACTTAATAATAAAAACTAGTTCAATATAAGTTTACACACGTAAAGCACAATGCACTCCTCAACACAATTGGTTAGTCCCACAAATCGTAAAGAATCTAATGCCCATATTTTTAAACTAACAACGCTAATTCTTAAATAATTAAAATATCAAATAATCAATCTACTCTATAAACGACTAGAATTCGTGGTCTTGGCCTAATATGTTTAAAATAATATTAACATCTTAAACGCTAGACCTCTCAAAATTACAAACTAATAACAACATATAATCTATCAACTCATGTGATGTTTGCATTCTCCTATTTATAAAATTCACCTTGTCCTACTTCAATTTAATTTTCCTTCTCTCATATATAAAATTCACCTCGCTTCTATTTTTACTAACTTAACTTTGCTCTCTATATGATTAAAAATTCAATAACACATAGTCTTTCTAATTAGTCTCAACTAAACTTACAACTATAATTAATCTATATTTCCTATCTCCGTCTATATACTTAGTCACAATCACAAAAATACATACATCATCAATAATTATGTTGAAACCAATTTTAATGGTTATGTTCATATAACTAACAACCCGCTTTTCAACCATATAAAATACAAAATACCTAATGGAACTTAATCATTACAAATCAAAGTCTTAGGCTAAAACACTCAAACTAAAATTAAAATCCTACACTCTACGCCCCTCCTAATTAAAGAGGAATCATTGCCTATTATTTGTCAACGATATAGATTAACCGAATCGCCTCGATACCACTAATGTAACACCCCCTTCCTACCCCTTAATTTCCAACGCCATTATCGTGAGTATTCTACTGCTTTCAAAATATTATTTAAGTAGTAGAAAGAAATGTTACGCCTTCATTAAAATAAACTCATCAGATGCACCATTAAGTTCGCAACAACGCATACATCATAAAGTTAAAACTTCAAAAATCATTTCATCACAAAATGAAATAAATATTGACTCACTAGTCCACTCAAACACGCCTCATAATCCTCAAATAAACCTCATACGCTTAAGTAATATAACATCAAATCCCAAAATACGCCCCTAGGTGCTACTGACAGATCGTAGAGCGACACAAACAGACTTCCGACAACCTAACAAGAAGGCAAAATAGACCTTCACTCATGACACTGCAGCTGCACACAATAGAGCAACATTCCAAGTGTAGGGGTGAGAATTTCAATAAAACCTAATCGATACATAATAGAGAAATGAGAGTGTGCAATCACATAGCATCATCAACATCACCAATTCATGGTCACACAACAACACCCAATCACAAACAAGACAATTCACGCTTATAATTATGTATGAAAGTGCAACCCCCACTGTGGCATAATGCATGATGGTACCATATTCATCACAATTAAGAGGCCAAGCCTATTCTTCACTGGAGGCCAAGCCTATTCTTCGCAAGAGGTCGGGCCTATTCTTCACATTTATGCACATGCCATGAGATTCTATATACACATGTGCATTTCATCAAAATACTCACCGAGTACTCACCATCATCATCATAAAACACTCATGGAGTGTATTCGCTGCAATTCATCACAATCACACAACAAAGATTATTAAAACTATACTCATAGAGTATATTCTTCACAAAACATCACAAGTCATATCACAATATCATAATCACTGTGAGAGTGAACTCATCACCTTTCACACAAATCATACTACAACACCATCCTAATTATACTCATAGGAACATTTACCGCGAACTCTCACAAACCATACACACCACATCATTTAAGGTATATATATTTTTCTATGCTATTCGTTTAGTGGGTTATAAAATAGTGAACTGATTGACTATGGGATTACTCTGTAATCGATACTACTTGCAACATGCATTGGCCACCTTTGCAAGGCTCTCAGTGATGCCCTTGTAAATACAATTTGAAAGAAATTTCACCTTTAGTGGTAAACCACAATTTAGCCATAGTCAATTAGCACACTAATAGTATAACATTTCATTCCTATATCAACTACCACAAAACAGTTTATTTTTCCTTAAAAGTAGAATATTCAGTTAGGCCTCTGAATAAGCTTTCCAACGCATCTTAGAACGCCTCAATCGGGTTCCTGCTCAAAAGATATGAATTTTTCAAAACGCATAAACAACAATAAAGAAAACAAAGGTAAAACAAGCAGACAGTGACTCGTGGCTCCGGGCGCGAAGCTGAGGCGCAGCCGAGGCGCGAGAGGACAGAAACATCAGCCCACAGCGCATCACTTTTCGCTGAGGCGCGAACCGAGCGCGACCGAGGCGCCAGCAAGGTAAATACCAAAACGCAGTAAAACTCGTAATTTTCAATATTTTTCCTAAACTTCAATTTCAGATTTCAAAACATGATTTTGTTCATCAAGATATTCATTATAAGATTCATCAATAGACACATCAAAATACCCAAGGGAATCACCGTAAACTCATCACGCAACCTTCAAACATTCATCAAGAATCACCTAATTCATCAATTAATCATCAATTTCATCAAGACATCATCAACATTTATCAATCACATCGAATTCATCAAAACAACCTCACAAGTTATTAAAACAACATCAAAACCCCAAAACCCATCATATACCCAATCACGTTAAACCAAACGCCACCCTTACCTTGATTAACCGAGACGGCTTTCTCTACTGAGTCACCAATCGAACCACAAAGAATGCCTCTCCCTTCCTTTGACTCAATGCAAGGACGAACAATTAGCTCTCATGTGTGATCTAAATCGACGGTCCATCGACTAACTCATATAATCAGCAACAAACCTTCAATTAGCTATCTAGAAATAATAATAAAACACTTTCCTTCAACTAATAAATCGGTTTTCCAAACGAATTACCTAATCGAATTTCAGAGGATCATGACAACACGCTGAAATCATGACTTTGAAGCGATTTAGCCACGCATTGGAAACCACAAGGGTGAAACCGAACTGCGGACCACCGCACGCAGGAAAGGAAGATTCGCATATGGTTCTCCTTTACGTAATCACATCAAGGTTCGCTGTTTGAACCACCAACCGCGCGACGAGAGAAGGGTGCCGATTTTCTCGAGCGATTTCTTAACAAAATAAAGCCATAATCGATCAAACTAAGGTCATAATCGAAATCAATGGCCAATTTCGAGTGGGAGGGTGAAGTTTGAGGATCAAAGAATGGAGAGTAAGAGGAGAACGCGATCGAGAGAGAAGGAACGGCGCGAGGGTTGCCGCTTGCGCAGCTAGCTCACGCGAGGAAGAGAAGAAGCGCGCCTGCCTGCTCGGGCCACGCGCTCGGTCGCGGCGCGTGGGGCTTGAGTTGCAGCAAAAAAAGGCCCAAAGCAAAGCAGGGGTGTATGCGAGTAAAAAAAGCCTCAAAACTCATTTTAAATATTTTTAGAGCTCAATATCACTATAACTATTATTTTAACACCTCAATAGCCCAAAATAATTTCTAAAGTGGATAATATCTCAAACACTAATATTTAATAGAAAGAAAATAAACATATAATATTATTAGTCATATATTACCAATAGCATATAAAAATACCATATTTCTATTTCTAATATTTTTCCACAATTTAATCCCCAATAATTTATTAAGTAAATATCCAATAATCTTTGGGGCGTTATAACCAGAAAGGCATAATAACCGACTTTGAGCTAGGCACAACCAATCACTCATGTGTTGTCGACATGAGAAGCAACATAAAGCAGCTAGGTGAGTCTCTTAACACAAGTAATATAATGTGAAGAAAGCTTAAGGTTAGAGATAGCACTAAGGCACCCTTGCTCACTTAAAACAACACTCACCGATAGTTCAAACAATCACAACAATTATCAATCACCATAACACATTAAATTATGGAATGTATGCATGTATGCAACCCAACCACGTGGCATTATGCAATGAGGTACCTCCACCGCCGTTATTTAGCCTATTGGCTCTCCGCCGCATTCGCCGTTATTTGATATGGAGACCAAGTCCTACCACATCCGAGGTCTAAACCTCCTCCGTCGTTATATGCACATGAATATGTGACTTCATGACAAATGCAATCACACACCAATCAAACATAACGCATGTGAATGCTTACACCGCCGTTATTCGCCGCGCATTCGCTGCTCTACTCCGCCGCTCACACCGACGCCTACACCATCTAGACATCATCACAGCTAAGGGCGTCGCACTTACTACACCCCCAGAGAATCACCGTGAGGACCTACAACCGACTTCTCAATTACCTCGCACTCCACGGTGGACTAATTGTCACACCGAGGACCGCAGAACGACACTTAGGGACCAAAATGTCACCTAAGGACCAAAATGGACTTAATCGCTTCCCTTACTTATGCACATTGGTGCTAAAATCGCGACTCCTGCTGGCATGCCCCACAATGTGCTAGGCAACATTGGCGCTTAACATCACCTCGCCGGCACACTACGTGTGTACCTCGCTAACTACACTCAAACCTCAATTCGTAGCGCGCCACGCTACGCACTCCCTTACACTAAAACCATCTAAGTCATGGAATTCACTTCGCATTCCCCGGTTGGGCCCACCTCATCATACCCCCAATTTTGTCCTAGCTTTTTAGGTCAACACCCTAATTTTCAACCAAAAATAAATAAATTAAGGCATGGCATGCATTTTAGAGTTTTAAAAGTCATCCAAGGGTTTTAGAACCATGTTTAGAATAAAATGCATTTTTGAGCAAATTAGGACTTTTTAGTGGTAAGTGGCATTTTGGTCATTTTTCGTAAAAGGATGATTTTCTCACAAAAATATGCACACACCAAAAGTACATTTTTTCTCTTATCCAAGAGAATTTTTGTACAATTTTTAGAGAGAATATTCTAGCCTAAAATAATTAAAATGCACTTTTCCTATTTTTAGTGCATAAAAATGCCAAAAGACCATTAAAAATTCTCTAATTAATTAAGTGACAATTTTAATTGTCTAGAATAATTAGGAGGTTATTTCATGGTGTCCAAAAATATGTGACATGTTTTAATGGGTGCACTCTCAATTACATGCCCAAAAAGATTCAAAATTCAAGAATAAAAGGAGTAAGTTGTCCTCAATAAGACAAAACAAAAAGAAGCAAGTTTTTATTTTTTCCCTTCATGATCAGCTGATCATGCGTCCCATACCCTCTATTCCTTCTAGAAGTTTCTACACACTCCATTACTTACTCACCAAGTTTTAATTTGATCATATCCTCAATGTTGCCCTTTTTGTAAATTAACCCATGCACTTACACTAACCTTTCCATCAAAAACCCCATCTTACCTTTTGAGAACATTCCTCACCAAAATACCTCCTTAACCCTATTCTACAAAAATCACCATTCCCAAATTAGATTTTTTTGTTCACAAATTTCCTTTTTTCCTTCTTTTTATGCGCCACCTTCACCCATTTCTCTCACACACTTGTGTTTTCTAAATACCCTTGATCCATGTGACCAATAATCCTAACCATCCATTCAAAATTAAGATCCAATCCTAGAGCCCAATCAAAGCAAAAAGTCCTAAATACCCTAAAGCCTCAAAACCCCTATAAATAGCTCACACTTTCTCTCTTCACCAATCTTTGGCTATCATTCTCACCTTCAAGAAAACCAAGCATCATACCTCCTCCTCTCCTCCCTCTAGGCCAAGCCTTTTCCTCCTTCCCCTCCTCCATTACTTCACCTTCATCCACCAAAACACCTTTGAATCCACCTCTCACACCCTTAACCTTCCTTTCTCACCAAGGAGTTCATCACACCACCTTTCTCTCCTTCCTTCTCTTGCAAGGCCAAGCTTTCTTGCATTTTTTTTCTCCTCCATTTCTTCAATTTTTCTTCCATTTTAGAGAAAAGGTAAAATCCATAACCCTCTTTGCATCATCTCCAAATATTTTGCATTGAATCTCATTTTCTTCCTCATTCTTTTTCGTGATAAGATCATCTTTTCAATGTAGTTTGTTGTGGTTTGAGGGGTGAGATTTGTTGTCTCACCCTAAAATAAGTTGATTAGTGTTGTTTTCATGTTAATTTTTGAGTTTTCTTGTTAATAAAAATGGAGCAAGGTTTCGTGATATACATGATAAAAATGTCTTCAAAATTGATTTTGTTGTTTCATTGTTTAAATCTTGTTGTTGGCATTTTTTCTTTAGTAAGTTGTTGAGAATTTGGCTCTATGATTCCTACTAGTGCCAAGTGCACTTTGATCTTAGTAGTGAAGAGAGCTAGAAATGACTTTTGTTTAATATATTAGTTTATGTGCTCATTATTTCTTGTGTTTTAATTTACCTTTTGTTTAATGATGATCTTGCAAAATGATTCTCACTACATGCCTAGTGCATTTCCCTTCAAGTGGTGAAGATTGCAAGAGAGGATTCAATTTATTTTATAGTTGATATGTTTATGATCTAGCTATATTATTGTTTAGTTAATGATGATCTTGCAAAATGATTCTCACTACATGCCTAGTGCATTTCCTTCAAGTGGTGAAGATTGCAAGAAAGGATTCAATCTATTTCCTAGTTTAATAGTTTATGTGTTCTTGTAGTCTAGTTATATTGTTGTCCACTTGTTGATGATCTTGCAAAGTGATTCTCACTACATGCCTAGTGCATTTCATTCAAAGTGGTGAAGATTGCAAGAAGCGGATTCGACCTTGTATAAATTGTCATTCTATTCTCTACTTCATTTTTTTAATAGTTCTTAAGAATTAATCATAGTTTTGCTCAATGTTCAAAGTTTTCTTTGCATACTTGGTTTAGGCCATGAGCCCATCTCATTGAATAAAGTTCCCATTGCATATTCTATAGTGTTAGGGTTTTGATTTTTCGATTTTGGTTCCCTAATGTGTGTTCTGGGATTAGTGGTTTTAGGCTTGGAGGTTTAAGTCACTATTTTGTTTTCTTGAACTTTTAGCTTGAATAAAAATGCCTTGCTAGATGCCCATTTGGCAATTTCCTATGTTAGTTTAGGTTTATGCCTACATGTTCATGCATTCATTTATATCCATATCTTTTCAAGTTTACTCATGCATATATTAACATCATGTTTTGCATCTCATAAATTAAATGTGCATATATTAATATCATGTTTTGCATCTCATAAATTAAATGTCCATGCATTAATATCATGTTTTTTTTTTCCTTTTCATAAATTAAATGTTCATGCATCCAATAATGATGTATTTTGCATTCCATAATTGCATACTCTTGCACTCATATACTTGTATCATTGTGCACCCAATTGTTCATAGCAAATTGTAAATACTTTTTGATTGCTTTGCTTGTGTCCCAATGGTTGTTTTGAGCTTTTGACTTGTAAGAAGGATTTGAAATGTTATATTTCTTTTCAAGCTTGAAATCCTATGTTTTTTTCCAAATAAGAAAACCTAAGGCATTTTTCTAAATAAAAATCATTAACCATCACTCAAGCCGCTGCTTGTTTGATCGTTAATGAGGAGCTATTAGTGGTAGTCACTCAAGCCTTTGCTTGTTTGGCTATCATGAAAACTCCCACACATTAAATAAACAACAACAAAACAATTAATTCAAACTTCCTAAATAAACACGAGCTATTAGCTCACCACCTTTTCAAAGCTATTTTCAAAAGAATAATACGACGCTTGTCGCTTGTAATCACCGCCGCTGCTTGTTTGATTACCGCCCAACTCTCTTTTCTTTCGAAAGTTAATACCAATGCCACTAAGCCTTTGCTTGTTTGGTGTTTGCGAACACTCGAGTCTTATTTCAAAACTCCAAAAGCACTTTCAAAATCACAAAGCCGCTTTCACACGCAAAAACTTGAGAACTACGCTGCTTTGATCCTCACCGCGAGGGGCACGAGGACCGGTTCATGTCCCGCCAAGCATACCTTCACAAAAACCCCGAGAACTACGTTGCTTTGATCCTCACCGCTGAGGGTACGAGGACCGGTTCATGTCCCGCCAAGCATACCTTTAAAAACCCGAGAACTACGTTGCTTTGATCCTCACCTGAGGGCATGTGAGGACCGGTTCATGTCCCGCCAAGCATACCTTTAAAAACCCCGAGAACTACGTTGCTTTGATCCTCACCGCTGAGGGTAACGTGAGGACCGGGTTCATGTCCCACAAGCATACCTTTAAAAACCCATAAAAACCAAGAACTACGTTGCTTTGATCCTCACCCAGCTGAGGTACGTAGGACCGGTTCCCGTCCCGTCAAGCACGCTTTTCAAAAATCTTTGTCTTGTTCCGCTTTTCAAAGATACCAAAACATCGCTTTTTCCCGCTTTCAATAAAGTGATTTCTCAAAAAGAAAAGAAAATAAATAGAACAATGTATTTCAAATCAAACATTTCAAAACCACATCAAATTAATGGTTCCCTTTCGCAGAGAAAGGGCGCGTGGGGTGCTAATACCTTCCCATGCGCAACCGAATTTCAACCTACATCTCTAAGTTTTTCAAAGACCACCCGCTTTCAAAAAGGTTTTTTCAATGTTTTCCTAAAATAAAATATTGGTGGCGCTTCATCGATTTTCAAACGTTGTCAAACTAAAAGTCCCAAACCGATTTTTCGGGGCGCAAATACCGCGCATCGGGATTTTTCTTTCTTTATTTAAAGAGAGACGAGGGTCGTTTAATTAATTTGATGTGGTTTAATTTGTTTGATTTGAAAACTATGTTCTATCTCCATTTTCTTTTTCTTTTCTTTTTCTTTCTTTTTGTATGTTTATGGTTGTGTTTATACATGCATTCCTCAATTCCCATGATCCTCTTTCTCCGCCTCCTTTCTTAAGGTAAAACATGCATTCCCCATTCTCGTTATGTCCTCCTTCTTAGCTCCCTTTCTTCGAGGTAAGCAATGCGTGTAATTTCTGTGGACTTATTAGAATGGTTTGTATATTAAACTAGTGTATGCATGTTGAACCCTAGGTAGACAAATCGCTTATCCGGATCTGCTCGCTTCTTGCAGTGGGGTGGGTAGATTTTTAGAAAGTATGTCCTCAATCACACACTTTCACACCTTATGATTTATGTTTTTGAGTGGGCTCCTATACCCTGATCCAACAAACATCTAGGAGAGTGGAGACGACAAGGATCGCCATTCGAGACCTTTGTTCTGTCTGACACTCACGAAAGTCTCAACCAGAGTACGCTTTCTCATGACGCTCACACTTGGTAGTTCTCACATTTGTGGATGTCTGCATGGGGATTCTATAGCCTGCAGCTACTGTGAGGGTGTGAATTAGAACTACATGGGAGGAACCTTTGAAGTTGCCCTAGAACTTAGGATTCCCACCTCAGTAGGACACGAGGCATACGAACTGTGTGCCGCATGGTAATTTAGGGCATGTCTTCTCAAAAAGGAGCTTTTTCCGAAAAAACTTTCCAAGAAAATGCAAAATATTTTCTTTCTTTCAAATAAACCGCTCCCGAATTTTTGAACCTCCATCCTTATGCATCGCTTTCATCATCTCTACATGCATCATTCATATCATAATCGTGATCATGCCGCATTCATTAAAATTAAATGTTGTAAGCATCCCGCATTCACACCGCATCTCATTTGCATTTGCTTGTCGGAGCCCTCGGAGTAACATACCGCCTTGTCATAGGTGCATCAAAATGGAGTTGAGTAGCAAGACTTCGCCATTTCTCACTTCCCAGCTTATGAAGAGGGTCGAGATCGTAGTCCGGCAGCAGCAACTCTTATGGGCCCCATTGAGAGAGAGTCCTTGATCAAGCATACGGAATGTTCGTGAGATTGCCGCAGCTTGAACGCTCAAGAAGACGCCTTATAGCTTTGAGTCAATTCTACGACTGATGTGAGGTGTTTCTTCTTCAAGAATTTTCGCTTGTCACCCACATTAGAGGAGTATGAGCAGCTTTTGGGTTCGCCAGATCATCACATGCTAGGCCTTACCAATATCAAAAGGTGATTTATATCGATGAAAAGCTCGCAACGCCGTCGTGGTTAGTGTGGATGAATCTGAGGTTGCGTGGTTAAAGAGAAATGGTGTAGCCGGCATCCACAAGAGTACTTCAAGGCCTATTACAATCTTATGCCGCGCTAAGAAGTTGGGGACCGCTCAAATTAGTGCTCGCCTACCATATTGGGGTGGTCCTTTTCCTCAAATAGAGAGATATGTTGATGAAGACGCAACCGGGCATTCTTGGCCTTCAAAGACACTCGTAACCCTATCAATCCGGGGCACCGCTATCCTTGCTAACACGCATCACGCCTTACTCGCCACAACTGGGCCCATAAAAAGAAATTATGTCTTTCCTCCCACATTCTCTACACCGCTTATTACCCATGTGATTCACAACCGAACTAATGTTAGGAGCTAATCTCTTACGCCCTAAGTCGTGAGGTGGAGGTCAAAACCGCCATGGAATGGGTTGAGTTTTGAAGAACCTCAATGAACTCCAAACCGGTGGTACACACCGCTTGTTGGGATGATGACTGGTGGTAGTGTTCTGGGCCAGGAGCTTTCAAAATGTGCCTCTCATGGGGACTCGTGGGTGTATCAACTACAACCCTTCATTGACCTTGAGGCACTTCTACATCCCGATGAGGAACTCACCCTCCGAAAGCATGTCGTCCCGCATTTACCTCTATAAGGGGATGCCTAATCATGCGCGACTTGCTTCAAGAGTTCAATACCATGGGAATCCTGAAGTGGAAAGGGAGTGAAGAGTTGTCAAAGAGAATCGCTGACATCACTTTCAATCAATGGCTCAAGGAGAAGCTTCAAAATGCAAAATCACCAATTCAAGTGGATGCTTTCCTGAAGAGGAGATACTGTGAGCCTTATGTCCCTACCCATGAAGAGCTAAACGGTCAAACCGCATTAGCAAAAGGTAAGAGGAAAAGTGGGGCACCGCAGCTAAGATAGAAGAGATAGCTCTAGAGAAAGAAAAGCTAGAGGAGGAAAACAATGTCAAGATGATCTGTGGGAAGAAAGCGCGACGATTTATCAAGAAGGGAAGAACAAAGCAAGATAGAAGCCTGCAGGCATTTGAAGGGGGCTGAGAGGAGCTCCAAAGGTATAAACAAAAGGCGAGGAAAGCACTTGAAGAAGCTCAGAGTGGAAGACATTAGCCATGAAATCGTGGCAGAATCACATTTAGTGGCTGAGTTGAGGAGTCACTGAGAAACCTCAAGCAAGAAAAGGTGGCCATTAATGAAACTCTCAAGGAATACCAAAGAAGCTTTGAGCTTTGAAAGAGAAATATTTGGTGAATTAAAGAGAGACCTTCATTGCCTAGAAGATGCCTACAAAGTGTGTCGAGTAGAGAGCCGCAGATGGGAAAACGCTCCTAGAGTTGATTGGAAAGATCAAGATCAAGAGGTCATTAAAGAACTCAAGGATGAGATACAAACCGTGGAAGAACAAGTTCTCAAAGTCGCGAGTCGCCCACAAAGCTATGTCGTGATCCCTAAGAACTGAGGTTAGCCGAGGTCGAGATGCACTTCTTCAATACCCCACTCAAGTGTATCGGGCCAGGAATATCGCAGAGCGTTGATCACGACCAAAGAGCAATCTCAAAGTGCAAGTGCAAGCAAGAAGAGGAAGAGAGTCGGGGAGCTTAGAGCTATTTGTATTTGAATTGCCTATTTGTATTTTTGATTTAGGAGTTTGTTTCAAGCTTTGTATTCAAGAATATTGTAACGCTTCTCTTTATGAACATTGTAACGCTTTTTCCTTTAATGAAAAATCGTGAAGCTTTGAAATCGTGATGAACGTAAGTGTGCTATTTCGATTCCTTGTTTACTTCAATTCAGAATCAAAAGCTTACGCTGTATGACAAGGCAAGGTATCCCGCGCTCCCCAAGATCAAGCAAACATTGTGCATACATTCATACATTCATTCATAAAATTATTTTGTTTCTTATGCAATAAATGTTTGAATAAATGTAAAAGGCACGCTGGTTCTCCGTCACCGATATTTCACCCGATCGCAAGCTGCTAATGGCTCAAATACCGTAACATCCGGATGTTGAGATTGAGAGTAACCTGCAACAGAAGACATGGGTGTACATTTCAATCCCGAGCACCGCTCAGAAAATCGATCAAGGATAAGATGGGTACCATGGAGGCCTGTGTCCATGAAATGATGGTAATGCCGCAAGGTCCAAGAGCGGGACAATCGCCGCCGCCTGGCCAGAGTGGGTCCAGATGGGGTCACTTCTTTCGCTCCTCCTCCAAAGGTCGCAAGAATCGCCGCAACCACGCTTCCTCCGGTCCGGGTCACCATCCCGTGTTCGCCTCCGTAAATGAATGTGTCCACCAAGACATCGCATGCAGATACCCCGGGTATGCCTCGCTGGTACCTACCGCAAACCGTTAGGATCTACTTCCCGCTGGCGAATCGCACTCTAATCAAATTATCACTACCACACTGGGAACCGCCGGATCTCGGATCCGTGCCCGCCCTCATGCCATACACAATTCCACGCTGTGGTTCACAAGACGACCTCAAAATGTTCTCACCAGAGGAGGGTATTACTACAAAGATGGGGAGTCACCCCAAGGGCATAAGCTTGAGGGGCTCACCCAAATGATCCGATCCGAGCACTAGAAGAAAGAGTGAGAGCTATGGAGGGTACCGGAGTTAGAGCCAAAGAAGCCCGTGAGCTTTGCCTAGTCCTGCATTTGGTTCTACCGCCAAAATTCAAAGCTCCAGAGGTGGACAAGCATGAGGATCGGCCGCCTGCAGAGCCATATTACAATGTTCGCTCAAAAATGGGTCCCTATGCCAATGATGACAAATTACCGATTTATCGCCTGCACGCTTTGGTGGGAGCTCCTCTAGATTGGTATATGAAGTTGCAATCTTCAAATCCGCTGTTGGAAAGATTTGTCTCAAGCTTTCATGAAGTAAAGATAAGTACAACATGGACATGGCTCCTGATAGTCGCAGCTTGGCAAAGACATGAGTAAGGGTGAGAAAGAGACCTTCAAGGAGTATGCTCAAAATGGCGGCACACCGCCTGTGTTCAACCTCCTTTGATCGAGAAAGAGATGGTGTACATGTTCCCGAAACTCGCAAAGAATCTATTATGACAGTCGATCACAAGTGTTCAACCGCTCGACATGATAGTCTTCGGGAAAGACTTGAACATGGCCTTCAAGTGGGAAGATTTTGAATCACCTCTGCATGCAGGAGTTCTCGTGGGTCCAACAACCGTAAGAAGTACCAGCCCCATTTCCCTAAAAAGAAAGAGGAGAAACTAATGTCATCTCGTGGGGAATTCATCTTTTGGTACCCTCCACCCCAAACTATTCCATTTCTCTCGCCTCCTGCCATCTCAAAGAAGGCGATGACCGCCCCAAGACTCAAGATTATCAGCTCAAGAAGCTTGACTAGTTTTGATCCAATTCGATGACATATATCGAAATGCTTAATCACTTGACCTCCAATAATTTGATCAACACTGACCCATGAAAGTAAGTGCAAGCCACCATTTCCCAGAGGATACAATGCTAATGCCACCGCAGCTTCCACTTAAAATGGGGCCTGACATGCCGTGGAAGATTGCAAAGCCTTCAAGCATGTAAGGCAAGATCCGATAGATGCCGGGTTGATATCGCTTAAACAGAACCGCCCAAATACAACAATCAATCCATTACTGTGTCACCAGTGGAACGCTACCAATGCTATAGAAAGTAGCCGCTGGCAAGTCAATCAAAAAGGTGCAAGAGATCGTGACTCTCTAAGTGTCATTTATGCCGAAGTTATGCCGCCAAGGTTGTTAAAAAGGGTGTTGCCATGAAGAAGGGTGTGCCGACTCTCGGTGGGGAGGTGTGAAACTTTCAAAATGATCCCGCAAGACCGATGGATCGTGCATGTGGTCCAGATAGGACCTACTGTGGTGGAAGATGAAGTGTGGACCCTACATTCAGACAAAGGATAGAGAGGCCAAAAGCCGATTGAAATTCTCGCACACTCGCTACGAGATTGGTTCGCCGTGGCCCACCCAAGAGCTAATGAAGACACGCTCTTCTCATGCAAGGAAGAGGTCATGAAGAGATAACAAGATCGCTTACAAAAAGAAGGACGCTGGGATACTCTAGAGAGCCCAATGAAAGTTTGATTACTTGGTCGATATGATGCTCCAAAGCAAGCGCCAAACCGAATAGAAGATATCCAATTTCATCGACGGGGTGAGGTAGATGAGCAAGATAAACCAAGTGGTCGCCATCATGAATGGTTCCGGACCGAGAAGTGTGGACACCGCACTCGACAATGATAGAGGAATCGTAAGGCCCATTGAGATTCCTTATGATTTCAATCTTAGGTCGATGCGAGCAAATGCTCACCAATAGTGATTGAGGTACCACCCGCTTCAAGCTATGAGTCAAATAAAGCAGCTTCCTCGAAATACACTGCATCGTTCTCCAAATGCTACCATCGTGACCAACATAGCAGATCGGCGGATCACCGTAAGCGGAAGAGTGTATGCTCAGAAACTTCTCCGCGCAAAACATCTAGGAGGCCGAACAGAGAGGCCAGAAGATAAAGAAAAGAGCCGCAGGTCGCCTGGTAAAAAGTAATGTAAAAGAAACCAATGAATTCTTGAAGTTTGTCCAAGAAAGCGACACAGAGTAGTTGATCACTTGAAACATACACCTCAAAGATATCTATGCTATCATCGTTGCTCGGCCGAAGCACACGTAATGTACTCGATGAAAGTGCTCGCGAGGCTCACGCTGCAGAGGACATTTCAGTTGAATCATTGATGGAATTGTCGGAGTGTGGTGGCCGCAAATCACCTAACTTTGCCGATGATGAGTTGCCTTCGAGCGAAAAAGAACACAATCAAGCTCTTCATATCTCGTTGAAGTGTGGGGACTATGTGGTCGCTGCAGTAATCGATTGACAATGGGTCTTCATCGAACGTGAATGCCAAGGTCAACCATGGACAAGCTAGATGTTGATTGTTCCTATATGAAACCAAGTTCGACACTGGTACGAGCATTTGATGGGTCCAAAAGGAAGTGCTAGGAGAAATGGAATTTCCTATCCGCATTGGTCCCAAGTTTTTCAGATCAATTTCCAAATCATGGACATTACCTCTCATATAGTCGCCGTCTGTTAGTGGAGACCCCGGATCCACATGGTCGGGCAATTCCTTCTTCTCTACACCAACGGGTCAAATTCATGGTGGATGACAAAGTGGTCGAGTATTCGGTGAGGAAGAGACTCGTTAATAAGCCATCGAGTTCAAATATGTAGAAGCCGGCCAAGAGTCGTTGAAACAAATTTTTCACTTTGAAATTGCCAACGCGTGTTCGGGAAGACCAAAGAGGAGGAGATGGTCGCTAAAATTATGATAGCCCAAGGGTACAAGGCTGGTTCTCGCTTGGGAAAGATCGGTCGGCGGATTCTAGCTCCTATCCAATCAAGGAAAACAAAGACCGCTTTCTGCCAGGATACACCCAAGTAAGGAAGAAAGTGATAAGTATGATGAGCTTAAAGCGCCAAAGCTGGTTGGCCAAATCCAGAGGCTAAGATCCATGGCCCCAGAGGATCCCAATTTGCAACCTTAGTCGAGTTTTGTGAGTGCCGGCTTCAGGGGACCCCAACCAAGTTGTCGTTATCGAGATGTTTCAATCCAAAGAAGGCGAGGCGAGTCCGGTTCGCTGCTATGATCGGTGAAGAGTTAAAGAATTCGAAGATCGCCGATTCTCCCGTGACTTTAATTTAAAGTAATCATTTGTAATGCAACCCCGTGGCTCTCGCCAAGGCCATAGGACCAGCTTGAGTTAGGGGCACACGTGTTTTTATTTTCAAAATTATCATCATCAATAAAAACGCTTGTTTTGAATTCCTCAATCAATAAAAATCAATTTCTCTTCATTTGCATGAGTCTTTTCCTCGCTTTATTTGTCTGCTTGTTTTCTTTGTTTCGCTTTCATTCTCGCTTTTTCGCTTCAAGAAAATGCGCATCCACAAAGAATGGTCTCTCAAAATGACAAAGGTCGCATACCACCTTTTGACTTTGATCACCCCCGCCAATCAGCCGTAGGGGATGTCAAGAAGACCGGGAAACTCCTCCGTAACTTTTGAGGTTAATGAAACAAGAAGAAAGGGTAATCCAGCCACACGTAAGAGTCCATCAAGTGATCAACTTGGGAACAAAGCAGAGAACAAGAAAGAGGTCAAAGTAGGCACCACCATGAACGAAGAAGACCGCATAAAGTTAGTTCGGGCTTGTCATGGATTACGTGGATGTGTTTGCATGGTCGATCGATATGCCCGGTTAGACACCGACATTGTGGTACACAAGCTACCACCAAGCCCGAATGTCCACCACAAACAGTAAATTGAGGAGGATGAAACCAGAGATGTCCTCAAGATCGTAGACGGTTGAAGAAGCAATTTGATGCAGGATTCTCGGCAAGGCCAAATACCCGCAATGGGTTGCCAACATTGTCCCAGCCTCCTAAAAAAGATGGGAAGGTCGTAATGTGTGTCGACACGGATCTCGAATCGTATAGCCCTAAAGACGCATTTTCCTTTGCCTCACATTGATGTCTTAGTGGATAGTAGTATACCAACACTCGCTATTCTCCTTCATGGATGGATATTCTGGATATAATCGATTAAAATGGACCCCGAGGACATGGAAAAGACAACTTTCATAACACTGGGAACATTCGTTATAAGGTCATGCCATTCGGATTGAAGAATGCCGTGCAACCTATCGAGGCCATGGTTACCTTATTCCATGATATGATGCATAAAGAGATTGAAGTTTATGTCGATGACATGATCGCAAAATCTAAAACCGACGCGAGCACATTGTCAACTGGCAGGCTTCTTTGAACGGTTAAGGAAATATAAGCTCAAATTAAACCCAACCAAGTGCACGTTGGGGGTGAGATCGTGGAAGTTGTTAGGCTTTATTGTCACCAAAAGGGAATCGAGGTGGATCCGCACAAAGTAAAAGCCATCCTTGAAATGCGCGTTCAAACAGAGAAAGAAATCCTGTGGTTTCTAAGGTTGAATTATATCTCCCGATTCATTTTTCACCGATCGCTACTTAGAGCCAATCTTCAAATTGGTGCGGCAAAAGTCAAGAGCCAAGTGGAATGATCGCTGTCAAGCAAATTTTCGAGAAAATCAAGGTGTACTTGCAAAATCCACTGGCCTTAATGCCACCGCGTGGGCGTGCATCGCCATCTTGTACCTTTACAGGCTAGACAATTCAACGGGTCAGGTGTTGGGTCAAGATGATGAACTGGAAAAGGGAGCATGCAATATACTACCTAAGCAAAAAGTTCACCGATCGTGAGACAAGGTATTCTGCGCCGAAAAGACCTCGTTGTGCTTTAGTTTGGGCCGCCATCGCTTAAGGCAAGATATGCCGAGTCATACAACTTGGTTGGTTTCAAAAATGGATCCAATCAAGTACATATTTGAGAAGCTACCACAGACTAATTGCCCGATGGCGTATGCAATTATCGTATCACGATATCTTGTATGTCACACAAAAGGCGCTTAAAGGTAGTACACTCGCCGAATATTTGGCATGTCACCGATTCCAGATTACACACCAATGCGCATGATTTTTCCGATGAAGACATCATGGCACTATTCGACGAGGGAAGTCCTAACGTAAAGTGAAAGATGGAGAATGATATTTGATGGTGCTTCAAATGTGTGGGGACACTGAGTCGGGCGTTGTTAATCTCCCCGATAATCGCTTCATTCCTCGCCATCGCAAGGCTAAGCTTCTATGTCACAAATAACATAGCCGAATATGAGGCATGTATCCTAGGTATTCAGGCAGCCCTCGAATGGAAGGTTAAAAGGCTTGATGTGTATGGCGATTCAGCTTTGGTTGTTCATCAGGTGAAAGGCGATTGGGAGACCAGAGATCCCAAATTAATCCCCTACTGCAATTATGTTCAGGAGTTGATGAGGTCCTTTGAGGAGATCACCTTCCAGCATATTCCTCGAGGTGAAAATCAGCTGGCCGATGCATTAGCAACTTTGTCTTCTATGTTCAATGTTAGCTGTGACAAGAACTTGACTAAGATCGACCAAAGACCGAGTTCGCTCGCAAGATCACCATCGCATGGCAATAGATGAAGAGCCTGATGAGAAGCCTTGGTATCATGACATCAAGCAGTACATCACTAGTCAAGAATACCCACCTGGGGCATCAGAAAATGACAAGAGAACTCTCAGGAGGTTGTCAAGGAATTTCTTCTTGAATGGTGAAGTTCTTTACAAGAGAAACTATGATATGGTTCTCCTAAGGTGTGTGCCAAAGAAGAAGTCGAGAGAATCATGAGAGATGTGCATGAAGGCTCGCTCGAACCCATTCAAGTGGGCACACCATGGCTAGAAAAATCCTAAGGGCGGTTATTATCGCTCCAGATGGAATCGATCGTTATAGCTTCGTAAGGAAATGCCATAAATGCCGATCTATGCCGATCATATTCATGTGCCGCCCGCCAAACTAAATGTTCTCGATCGATTCTTGGCCGCTTTTCCATGTGGGGCATGGACGCCATAGGTCCAATTGAGCCCAAAGCGCCAAACGGGCATCGCTTCATTCTCGTTGCGATTGATTACTTTACCAAGTGGGTCAAGCCGCTTCATACTCCAAAGATAACCAGCTCGCTGGTTACTAAGTTTCAGGAAGAAAGATCCGATTTGCCGATATGGTCTACTCCGACAAGATCATCACCGATAATCTGTAGCAATTTGAATAGCAAAATGATGAAGGACTTGTGCAAGGAATTCAAAATTCAAAGACCATAATTCCTCTCCTTATCGCCCAAAGATGAATGGGGCAATGAAGCAAACAACAAGAATATCAAGAAAATAGTGCGTAAAATGGTGGTAACCTACAAGGATTGGCATGAGATGCTTCCTTTGCTTTGCATGGCTACCGATTTCAAGGCGCACATCGATCGGGCAACCCCTTTTTCCTTAGTGTATGGATCGTGGCGATTTCCCATCGAGGTCGAGATACCCTCCTCGCGGTTCTCGCTGGAAACTAAGCCGAAGAAGCAGAGTGGGTACAGCTCGCCTCGATCAACTAAACCTCATTGAAGAAAAAGGATTGCACTCTGTGCTATGGGCAACTGTATCAACAGAGAATGAGAACCGCTGACAGAAAGTCCGCCGCGCGTGGTTCAATGAGGAGATTTAGTACTCAAAAAGATATCGCTTATTCAGAGTGACTCTCGAGGAAGTGGGCACCCACTTATGACGCCCGTATGTAGTCAAAAAGCCTTTTCTCGAGGAGCGCTGATACTCACCAACATGGATGGCGTAAGACCTCAAAAACTCCACCAATCTGCATCAAGAAAGAAGTACTATGCCCGAAAGAAATAAACGAAAAAAAGAGAAAGACAAGCCAAGTAAGAATTAGCTCGCTAGGTTGAAAACCCGAAAAGGGCGATTTAGGCAAAATCAGAGCGACCCTAAGTGGATTGAAAACCCGCAGCGGCGCATCCAGCAAAAATTAGTCGTAAAACTTGAGCATGAAAAGTAAAGAAAGGCATACAACTTCCCAAAGGCTTGAATGAGGAGTTGATCAAGGTCAAGGACACAAATGTCAACACCGCCCCACCGAGACGACAATGTAATTCGCTTTCTTTCCTTTTTCGTGTCTTTTTGCGCTTTAAATTCTCAAATGTATCGAATAAATGTCCGTTAACATTCTCAGACGATCGGCTTCCACATCAATAAAGCTCAACTTTTCTCATATCGTGATTATTGATATTTCGCTTTTTCCGCTCAAAATAAGCGCTTTTATGATGATGGTGATATTGAACTATAAAACATGTGCATACATCATAGGGCATTACAAATCATTGCGTAAATCTTTAAAAGTCATGGGAAATAAGCAAATTCCTAAAGATAATTAATCTTACAAAAAGGTTGCATTCACAAACCGCTCTGCATGGCGAACTGCAGAGCAAACGCTGCTCGGCTCACAAGCCTTGCAGCTTTCTGCCGGGCCTCATACCAGAGTATCTAAGCTCGCTGAACCAAGAAAAATAAGCCTTGTCAAAAGCAAAATGAACGGCCAGAAAAGAAAGTCGATCAAAAGAAAAAACATGAAAAAACAAATAACCGTAAAATGTAAAGCCGGGTCGTAAAACAATCAAAAAAGAATCAAAACAAAGGAAAATACCCACCACATGCATCATCACATCAAAATCATAGCATTACTGTGCACTCGTGATAACATATACCCGCATAACATGCCTTTGCATAACATGCACCCATGCTTCATGCATCATTCCTTGCATCAACCGACATATGCAGTACTCTCAATTCAACGCTACAAAGAAAGGCGGGTCATCTCAATCACTAATCAACAGATTTACAAATCCCTTCAGATTCAGGTAGCATCCCTTCAGACTGTATGCGCCTTCTTCAGATCCCGCCGTTATCGAAAGCACCGATTTAATCATCGACTTCGAGGTCCTTCGCTTTAGTTCAAATCAACAAATTCAAACAATGACTTTGAACTCGACCTTCATCCCGCCAAGTCATCACGAGCATGACGGATCGCCCCTGCATTTCGCTGGCCCTTCGCACTCACCGTGCTTGTAAAGCATAGTGCAAGTCCATCAAGGTAAAATGTATCGCCCTCCACAACTTGATACGTAACCTCAAAGCCGCCGAGTAGGCCACCTTCGTAACCTGCCGCCTTCAGAGTCCAGACGCTCCTTCGTAACCTGCCGCTCCTTCAGAGCCCAAGCGCTCCTTCAGAGCCTAAGTGTTCCTTCAGAGTCCAAGTACTCCTTCAGAGTCGCAGATGCTCCTTCGTAACCCGTGTGTTCCTTCAGAGTGACGAGCGCTCCTTCATCACCGCACTTTTTGTTACTTTCTTCCCCACAAGGCTTCGCTTATCAAAGGATCTGCAGACCTTCTCTACTATTCTATTTATTGTTTTACTTTTGTTGTTTACGCCACCCGAGGGCTCGCGCCATGTGTTTCCCGCTTTGTTAGCTTACCGAGGGTTAGCACCACATTCATTACAAACGCTCTCGCTAGTATCCGCTCACCCAAAAAAGAAAAGTGGAAATTCGGTTTTTTCCTAAGTTGGCAAAATCGGTATATTTCTGAATTCTTTATCTCTATTTTGCCTCGAATATGTTTCGCCAATTCATATTCCTTGTTAAAATCTAGATAAAGAGGGCAAAACTGCCATACCCCAATTTTGTCCTGGCTTTAGGTCAACACCCTAATTTTCAACCAAAAATAAATAAATTAAGGCATGGCATGCATTTTAGAGTTTTAAAAGTCATCCAAGGGTTTTTAGAACCATGTTTAGAATAAAATGCATTTTTGAGCAAATTAGACTTTTTAGTGGTAAGTGGGCATTTTGGTCATTTTTCTAGTAAAAGGATGATTTTCTCACAAAAATATGCACACACCAAAAGTACATTTTTCTCTTATCCAAGAGAATTTTTGTACAATTTTTAGAGAGAATATTCTAGCCTAAAATAATTAAAATGCACTTTTCCTATTTTTAGTGCATAAAAATGCCAAAAGACCATTAAAAATTCCCAATTAATTAAGTGACAATTTTAATTGTCTAGAATAATTAGGAGGTTATTTCATGGTGTCCAAAAATATGTGACATGTTTTAATGGGTGCACTCTCAATTACATGCCCAAAAAGATTCAAAATTCAAGAATAAAAGGAGGAAGTGTCCTCAATAAGACAAAACAAAAAAGAAGCAAGTTTTTATTTTTTTCCCTTCATGATCAGCTGATCATGCGTCCCATACCCTCTATTCCTTCTAGAAGTTTCTACACACTCCATTACTTACTCACCAAGTTTTAATTTGATCATATCCTCAATGTTGCCCTTTTTGTAAATTAACCCATGCACTTACACTAACCTTTCCATCAAAAACCCCATCTTACCTTTTTGAGAACATTCCTCACCAAAATACTCCTTAACTCCTATTCTACAAAAATCACCATTCCCAAATTAGATTTTTTTGTTCACAAATTTCCTTTTTTCCTTCTTTTTATGCGCCACCTTCACCCATTTCTCTCACACACTTGTGTTTTCTAAATACCCTTGATCCATGTGACCAATAATCCTAACCATCCATTCAAAATTAAGATCCAATCCTAGAGCCCAATCAAAGCAAAAAGTCCTAAATACCCTAAAGCCTCAAAACCCCTATAAATAGCTCACACTTTCTCTCTTCACCAATCTTTGGCTATCATTCTCACCTTCAAGAAAACCAAGCATCATACCTCTCCTCCTCTCCTCCCTCTAGGCCAAGCCTTTTTCCTCCTTCCTCCTCCATTACTTCACCTTCATCCACCAAAACACCTTGAATCCACCTCTCACACCCTTAACCTTCCTTTCTCACTCAAGGAGTTCATCACACCACCTTTCTCTCCTTCCTTTCTTGCAAGGCCAAGCTTTCTTGCATTTTTTTCTCCTCCATTTCTTCAATTTTTCTTCCATTTTAGAGAAAAGGTAAAATCCATAACCCTCTTTGCATCATCTCCAAATATTTTGCATTGAATCTCATTTTCTTTCCTCATTCTTTTCGTGATAGCATCATCTTTTCAATGTAGTTTGTTAGGTTGAGGGGTGAGATTTGTTGTCTCACCCTAAAATAAGTTGATTAGTGTTGTTTTCATGTTAATTTTTGAGTTTTCTTGTTAATAAAAATGGAGCAAGGTTTCGTGATATACATGATAAAAAATGTCTTCAAAATTGATTTTGTTGTTTCATTGTTTAAATCTTGTTGTTGGCATTTTTTCTTTAGTAAGTTGTTGAGAATTTGGCTCTATGATTCCTACTAGTGCCAAGTGCACTTTGATCTTAGTAGTGAAGAGAGCTAGAAATGACTTTTGTTTAATATATTAGTTTATGTGCTCATTATTTCTTGTGTTTTAATTTACCTTTTGTTTAATGATGATCTTGCAAAATGATTCTCACTACATGCCTAGTGCATTTTCTTCAAGTGGTGAAGATTGCAAGAGAGGATTCAATTTATTTTATAGTTGATATGTTTATGATCTAGCTATATTATTGTTTAGTTAATGATGATCTTGCAAAATGATTCTCACTACATGCCTAGTGCATTTCCTTCAAGTGGTGAAGATTGCAAGAAAGGATTCAATCTATTTCCTAGTTTAATAGTTTATGTGTTCTTGTAGTCTAGTTATATTGTTGTCCACTTGTTGATGATCTTGCAAAATGATTCTCACTACATGCCTAGTGCATTTCATCAAAGTGGTGAAGATTGCAAGAATGGATTCGACCTTGTATAAATTGTCATTCTATTCTCTACTTCATTTTTTTAATAGTTCTTGCGAATTAATCATAGTTTTGCTCAATGTTCAAAGTTTTCTTTGCATACTTGGTTTAGGCCATGAGCCCATCTCATTGAATAAAGTTCCCATTGCATATTCTATAGTGTTAGGGTTTTGATTTTTCGATTTTGGTTCCCTAATGTGTGTTCTGGGATTAGGTTTTAGGCTTGGAGGTTTAAGTCACTATTTTGTTTTCTTGAACTTTTAGCTTGAATAAAAATGCCTTGCTAGATGCCCATTTGGCAATTTCCTATGTTAGTTTAGGTTTATGCCTACATGTTCATGCATTCATTTATATCCATATCTTTCAAGTTTACTCATGCATATATTAACATCATGTTTTGCATCTCATAAATTAAATGTGCATATATTAATATCATGTTTTGCATCTCATAAATTAAATGTCCATGCATTAATATCATGTTTTTTTCCTTTTCATAAATTAAATGTTCATGCATCCAATAATGATGTATTTTGCATTCCATAATTGCATACTCTTGCACTCATATACTTGTATCATTGTGCACCCAATTGTTCATAGCAAATTGTAAATACTCTTTTGATTGCTTTGCTTGTGTCCCAATGGTTGTTTTGAGCTTTTGACTTGTAAGAAGGATTTGAAATGTTATATTTCTTTTCAAGCTTGAAATCCTATGTTTTTTCCAAATAAGAAAACCTAAGGCATTTTTCTAAATAAAAATCATTAACTATCACAAGCCGCTGCTTGTTTGATCGTTAATGAGGAGCTATTAGTGGTAGTCACCAAGCCTTTGCTTGTTTGGCTATCATGAAAACTCCCACACATTAAATAAACAACAACAAAAACAATTAATTCAAACTTCCTAAATAAACACGAGCTATTAGCTCACCACCTTTTCAAAGCTATTTTCAAAAGAATAATACGACGCTGTCGCTTGTAATCACCAAGCCGCTGCTTGTTTGATTACCGCCCAACTCTCTTTTCTTTCGAAAGTTAATACCGAATGCCACTCAAGCCTTTGCTTGTTTGGTGTTTGCATAACACTCGTAGTCTTATTTCAAAAACTCCAAAAGCACTTTCAAAATCACAAAGCCGCTTTCACACGCAAAAACTTGAGAACTACGCTGCTTTGATCCTCACCGCGAGGGTACGTGAGGACCGGTTCATGTCCCGCCAAGCATACCTTCACAAAACCCGAGAACTACGTTGCTTTGATCCTCAACCGCTGAGGGTACGTGAGGACCGGTTCATGTCCCGCCAAGCATACCTTTAAAAACCCGAGAACTACGTTGCTTTGATCCTCACCTGCTGAGGTACGTAGGACCGGTTCATGTCCCGCCAAGCATACCTTTAAAAACCCCGAGAACTACGTTGCTTTGATCCTCACCGCTGAGGGTAACGAGGACCGGTTCATGTCCCGCCAAGCATACCTTTAAAAACCCATAAAAACCAAGAACTACGTTGCTTTGATCCTCACCAACTGAGAGGTACGTAGGACCGGTTCCTCATCCCACAAGCACGCTTTTCAAAAATCTTTGTCTTGTTCCGCTTTTCAAAGATACCAAAACATCGCTTTTTCCCGCTTTCAATAAAGTGATTTCTCAAAAAGAAAAGAAAATAAATAGAACAATGTATTTCAAATCAAACATTTCAAAACCACATCAAATTAATGGTTCCTTTCTAGAGAAAGGGCGCGTGGGGTGCTAATACCTTCCCATGCGCAACCGAATTTCTAACCTACATCTCTAAGTTTTCAAAGACCACCCGCTTTCAAAAAGGTTTTTTCAATGTTTTCCTAAAATAAAATATTGGTGGCGCTTCATCGATTTTCAAACGTTGTCAAACCGAAAAGTCCCAAACCGATTTTTCGGCGCAACACACCTATACTTTAGGTATTTGGCGCTTCACCCTGACGCATACTTCGCTACCGAGGACCTCGGTTCACTCCCTCTACACCTCTGGGTAACCTTAAGGCGAAACACCTACACTTCTGGGCTTTATGCCCTTACCTCGCGAATGGTGTTTAGACACATACTCTCCTCAAACTCACCAACAGACTCTCAATCACTAAGACACTCTAGCGCTGACTTCCTCAACCTCGGCTTCTCTCCTCTAAGCTTAAGGGTACTGCTTACTGCTTCTTCACTTAAACCCAACATGCAAGCTCATTTCCATTTCACCACACTCATGCACACTCTGATACTCACTCCTTTGGCTCCGATCCTCTCCCTAACTCTACATGCAAGCTCATTTCTTCACACTACACCGAAGTTACACTATGATGCCTCACCATGCAAAACTCTCTTCAGATCACATGCAATGCAGAGAGTGTTACACTCCTCTCTCTCTTTCCCAACCGATCCACCATCGCTACTCTCACCACAGATCACAAAGAAAGAGCAAAACACAAAGAAACATGTCATGAACAACCCATAAAACACACATGCAAAGTGATCGTAACCACTCACACCAAAACACTATCAAACACAAGACATTACAAGGATTAAAAGAGCCCCTAACCTGATTTCAACCAGAGACACACCCTCTTCACTAGCACTTCTAAGGATCCTTGAAAATTCATTTCACTCTTCACCTCTTCACTTGGTTCGCACTTCTGCTTCTCTTCCTTCTCTCCTCTTCGGCCTCTCTCTTCCTTCTCTCTAAGTCTCACTTCTCTCATTTTCTCAATTTGGAAACTTAACTATTTTTGGGAACAATGGAGCCGGGTCTCCTACTTAAGTCACCAATTAATATGTCCTAAGGGACTTAAATGAGGCCTTGGCCTTATTAGGCCGTGGGCTTCCTCTATCCACACCCTTTCCTAACTTAAACATTTTCCTAAAAATGCCACACAAGCTTAACCTTCACTTAATGAATTATTGACTTAAAAGTAATTGTTGCAAACCCTTAATAACTCAACTAAGTTAATTAATTGAATTATTTTGGGTGTTACATCTTGCACGAGACGGGTCGCCCAATAGCAAAGGAAGTGGAGCATGCCTAATATTAGAAAATTCTGAGGCCTTGCCGTGGAGGTTTCATCGACTTTTTATGCTCCACACATCGTAACAACCAAAGCCGAGTACGAGGCGTGCATACCGCCCGCACCGCTAGGGATTTTAATGTCGATCGGTTGAACTCGATCGACTTTACTTGTTGTCTCGCAGATCAAAGACATATACGATGCCAAGGATGACGCGGTCAAAAGTTATCCGCCGTAGAAGAGAGTCGCCGCCAGCTCGACCGGAGCGTATGGTACATGTACCTGACCAAAAACGCTCGAGCGATATTCTATCAAAACTTGCAAGCACCAAAACTCCGAAATCACGTAAGTTTGATTCAGAGACCCTAAATCGACCGAGTGTGTCGACACTCGCCAAGCCAATCGCCGGTCCGTTTTTCAGGTCAATTCGCATTCGATTGATCGCCTATTCTAAGGTACATCGTTGAAGCGGGAAGAGCCGAGCGACCGTATAGTGCGAAATTGGTCGTGCTCGTATGCACCAAGTATTCAAAGAATAGAAGGGAAATTATACATAAGAGGATTCTCGCCCCCATTGTTAAGATGTTCTTACGACTCGGCCGGTTCTAACCATGTGTGAGAGGATATTCATGAAGGTGTTTGTGGTAGCCACCAAGGTGCACGCCCATAGCTAAGAAAGCTCTCGGCCGCCTATTACATCGCCACCATGGACGAGGATGCCAGGAAGCTCGCTCGTAAATGCAAAAATGTCAAGTACATGCCGATGTCCACATTGCACCCACCTCGTAGTTACAAAGTCTTGTCTCACCTCGCCGCTCACCGTGGGGCATGGATCCGCTAGCCCGCTTTCCACCGCCTGTGCCGCCAAGTTCTTGATCGTGGCAAAGAGACTATTTTACGTAAGCGGATCGAGGCCGAGCTCTCTGCAACGCATCACATCGCAAAAGTAAGCAAGTTCTTCGGGCGGTGTGCTAGCCTGCCAGCGCCCCGCAATAATTGATAATCGATAACCGCATCTAGTCAGAGATAAAAGATTTAGAGAAATGTTGGCCGACTTAGGTGTTAAACAAATATTAACCCTGGCCGAGCATCCGCAGCATAAACGCTAAGTCAAGCGCCAACGTGGTCATCCTCGCGTGGTTTGAAACGTAAGACCGACGGCAAAAGGGAATCTGGTCGAGGAGCTACAAATGCTTCTTCATGCACAGACGACTCCTCATTCATCGACCGGGAGTCGCCTTCAAGCTTGTGTATGGAATCGATGTCGTTATACCCATAGAAATGGGGAGCTAAATTGAGGACTTTAAACCCCTACCATAGCCGATAACGATCGGGCGATACGAGAAGAATTGACTCGATCAAGAGTCGCGCACTCAAGCATCGCTTAGAGAACAACCGATCAAGGTAAGGTCGCAGCTAGATACAACGCCGAAGTTCGTAAGAGATTTCAATCGGGCGCTCGCCCTAAGGCGCGCCGACGTTGGAAACAAGAACGCCCGACAAGGAAAGCTCGCACCAAATCGGGAAGGTCCGCATGTGGTCGCCAAGAAGACCTGCAAGGGGGCATATGAGTTGCAAAACTATGGAAGGGGCGACTCATCCCCGTAACATGGAACGGTAAAAACTTAGAAAGTATTATGTCTAAATGTAATGAACGACCGGCTTATTAATCGAAAGACAGCAGCGCTTCTTTTCCCACCGGGTTTTTTACAGAGGCTCGACTTTGAAAATTGTTATTATTTACTTTCTCGCAAAGAATGTATGCCCGGGCGCGCCAAGCATGCTCATGGCAAAGGAGCGATCAAAGATTTATCAGATTTGAACAGATCGCCAAAACGATCTACCTCGAAAGTGCCATCGAATGGCCCAAGCGGTTAAACAACCCACAAGCTTCGTGTCGTCAAACGATTCAGAGCGCAGGCCGCCGAAAGCCCAAGACAAACAACGGTCACCGAAGTCGACTCGAACGAGCGCCATCGTAAAATGGCCCACTGTTAAGTAATAACCCATCATCGAAATGATCCCAAAGAAAGCCATCGAATGGCTCCAATCGAGTGCCATCGAAATGGCCCAATCATTTACGAAGCGCCGGAATGGTAAAAACGGCTGCCGAGCGCCTACAAGTTCAAAACTTAGACAAATAAACGCGGCAAGATGGGTAAACGTAATAATGCGAATTCAAGTAAACGTAAATTAAAGACAAGTTAAAATGTCATTACAAAATGTAAACGCTCGGCTAAAACCGAAGCGCCAATATCTCACCGCCAAGGCAGTTTTTCAAATTGTTGGGCCCAAGGCAAGTCAAAGTATTACAAAAATTTTCCGCCGCAGCGGGTTTCAAAAGAGGATCGAGCCGACGAACGACATTGCCCTCGCTCGCCAAGCTCCTGCCGCACGATCTTGCGCTTCGACATGGCTGGTCGGGCTTTATCGTTTTCATCGGTTGATGCTCAAGTCCGAAGTTCAAAGACCGCATTCGACCTAGAGCATTGTAGAACCGCCGATCGGCCGCACCCTTAGCCATCTCGGCTACCTTCCGAACTTGCGCTCCACCACTCTCAGTCCCCATTCGGCCTTTTCTTTCTCCAAAACTTCGAGGTCGGCTCTTCGATTGGTTACTTGAGCTTGGAGTTCCTTGTTCCTCTTCGGCGCTTGGCCTTGGCTGCCTTCGGCCTGCTGCATGGCGCCCTTCTGACTTAGCTAGTTTCTCCACTTTTTGTCGCGCCCCGCCAAGGCCTTATCCTTCTCACCACACACAAACAAAGATGGTCAAAGTCCGCTTAGTCAATCGAATGTAAACGAAAGCGCGATTTGTAAAAAGATTAAAATACCTTCACTTTTCGCCCACACTTCTTGCATGATTTTGTCCATCCCCATGCAAAGAGAAGCACAAACTCGCATGGGTTTTTTTTCTTGAACCGCTCAATTCGACCTACCCTAAGTCCTCGAGTGAAAGAATAGTGGATGTCGCCCTTAGCAAGATCCAAGTCTCGCTTATCAAACTTGGTCACCGCGTAACTGGCCATCGCCGTGGAGGGGGCGATCTGACTTTGGAAATCGGCTTTTTCCTGGCTGGGGTGGGAGGCACCTTCGACGGTCCTCGAGATTGACCACGCCCGCGGATTTCGGCCGCCGGAGGCGCCGCTTCTTAGAGGATTCAGACTTTCTCGAGCTCGCCCGGGCTTACCCGCCATTCTCCCCGCAAAAAGAATAATTCAAGAGTTAGATAAAGCGAGCAATATTTGAAATTCAAAGATGAAGTCCAAAGGCGTAACCAATCTCGCTTGGAAGAGCTCGACCCACGAGCAGTGACGGCGGACGGCAAGGCAGTCGCCTTAGGATCTGGGGCATCATGCCCGCCAGAGTCTTGATCATCTCCAGAGACTCTGTGTCGGCTGCACTCCAAATCCCGACAGACAAATATAGTCGCAAAGCCGCTCAAAAGTGAGCTTCATTCCACATGATGGGAAGTTAGAGGACCGAGCAGCCCGCCGGGCCGATCTCAAATAGCCATGTCGGCCTCCTTATTTGGAACGCACCTGTAAATATTGGCTTTTCCAGCCGCGCCCAACGACTTCGACACGCTTTGAAATACCGGTGGCCGGGTCTTCGAGTCTCAAGGAGACTCGCTTCCCTCTTTTCCTTATCGCTTTCTCTCACCACCTTACTAAAAATAGCGAAAATAATCGGATCGGACATGTGCCGCCGAGCATAGTCAAGCACTTCGAATGTTTTCGTAAACGCCACGCCGCTTGGATGGAGTGGAAGGGGCGACCTCTATATAGCGAGAACGCCGCACAAAACTCTGAAGGGCGCGGGTGATGTTCATCCGCCGAACACGATCCGTGCATCGTGGAACTTCGATTGTCGTAATAGGTCGCGATGTCTTCTCCGCTTTTCATGCCTCTACCTCCACCGATAATTTCCCAAGCGAAGCCGCAGCTCGCAAGGCCCAATGATCGATCGTGAGAATACCCCGCTGAGCTAAGAGTTTCGACACCCAAGACATGTCGATCGCTCTCGCTATATCGTGCGTAACATCTTCTACTCCTTCGCTCGACCCTCCTTCATTGTTCGCCTCGCCGAGGAACTCGCCACAGTCGAACCACCACCTCCTCATTAGCTTCTTCGCTCTGGCCTCCCGACTCCGACCACCTCTTCATCCTCGGCCGGAAGGCACTCGCACACTCATCATCTTCTATGGCCACCTTTCATCTCCACGCGCGCGAGAAATGGCGTTTGGTAAAGTGGATCGCTATTCGACCAATAAGCAGAGGGGCGCAGACTTTGAGTCGAGTCCGCAAGCTAATCGAATTTCGGCCGGAAGAGCTAGTGGAGCTCGCGCCGAGCTCGAGCCACTCAAGAATCGAGCTCCCGCCGCCAAGACGCACTTAGATCTCTCTCGGGAAGTAGCTTCTGACGCCTCGCCATGTATTCTAAGAAGAGAATGTGAAGACTTCCCGAATACGAGCGCTTTTTTCGTCCGATGCATACATGCAGACACTCATGATAAGTGGACCGGTCAGCCTGCCGAGCAACAAGACTGCGGAGTAGTGGGGCGACTTGGTCGCCCCTGCACTGACACCCCTATCACAAGGCGTGGAATGATATATTCGAGGAAAATTACGTGGTTAAAGAGTAAGAGCAGTAGATCGAGTCATACCTTAGAAAATGTTGAGAATCCGCTAAAACAAAGACGAGCAAAGACGAGAACAATGCATAGATGCGTGTCGGCGCAGCATAAGCTCTGCGGCGCATGTGTCGGGCGGCAGAGCTTAATCGTGAGAGTGTGAAGAATAGTCTTCGCCGGCGGGTATTTATAGCAGTGCACTCCAAGGCGCGGCGGGGACCGGAGACGAAGCGCGCAACGCTTTCACCTTCTCGCCAATACCGCCTTTCGACAACCCCGAGACACCAAACGCCATGTCATAAATGTCAATAAATACCAACCGTCATACAAGACGCCGGCAAATGGCGAACAAATAAACGGCCCAATCAAGAGAGTAAACGGCCGCGATCCGCCCCATCGCTTGGAAAATGTTCAAACAACGCCATTCCTGGGCAGCGATTCAAGCCTCACTTCGCCTTAAGCGACCTAGGTTTTGGGGCAATCGCTCGGGTGTATCAAGAATTACAAGAGCCGCCAACAAAGAATTGGGCCGACCGCCCACCTCAACGTAAATCGCCCAAGCAAGCCGCTGACCGCACTCGCAACCGCCGAAATCTTCGCCAACTGGCCGACACTTTACAAAGATATATATGCCATTCGCACATGGCATCGCACGTTTCTCTTACCTCAGGCTATCTCGCCTCGAGCGACCACTCACTTGATCGCCTGAGTGTCATTACTGTGTACCACCCGAGGTATTCAACAGGAAGCCGTGGACCTGGTCCTTCCCATATTCAACGACCGCCGGGGCCAAGCAGACAACTATAACTTCAACTCTTCATTGGTCAAGGTACGATCAAGTACAATTTGCAATTCCACTCACTCTCCCACTACCTACCGCGCATACTTCAGCCCCAATCCACTCCATTTTGATTTATTTTTATTGTTTGTAATTTGTGTTTAAATCTTGGTCTTCCATTCAAGTTTTGTGTGCAATTGTAACACCCTTATCTAATCATTTCGGTTTACTAAATTAAAATCGTAGTTTCAAAATTCCACTCAAAGGAGGCTACATTTGGTGATTTAAAAAGGAAAACAGATTCAATCAAGTTCAAAACAGCTTGCACAAAGATTATACTAACATGTAATTATTCGTGATCACACTCGGCTTAAAGGGTCTAAGCCCACAACATAAGGCATCTCGGCCATTAAGACATCAAGTCACAATACATAGTAAAAGTTAGAACAAAATATGATAGTTGTTTAGTTCAAAAGACTATCCAATGTAAAAATACACAAGATAGGCATAAACAAAACACTAAAATCTACTCGCCCCATCCCAAAGCAGTTACATCTACTGCAGCAGCACTGACCGACTGAGCTAAGCACAAAGCCTATCACTCATGTGTACCGCAAGTTGCCACGCAGAGCAGCAACATAAAGCAGCCTAGGGTGAGTCTCTTAACACAAGTAATATAATGTGAAGAAAGCTTAAGGTTAAGATAGCATTAAAACACCCCTGCCTCAAGCCTAAACAACACTCACCGATAGTTCAAATCATCACAACAATTATCAATCACCTCTTAACACAAGAAATTATGAATTGTATGCATGAATGCAACCCAACCATTGTGGCATTATGCAAATGAGGTATTTCCACCGCCGTTATTTAGCCCATCGCTCCGCCGTTAACTCCGCCGTTATTTGATATGGAGACCAAGTCCTACCACATCCGAGGTCGAAACCTCCTCTCGCTGCTATATGCACATGAACATGTGACTTCATGACAAATGCAATCACACACCAATCAAACATAAACGCATGTGAATGCTTACACCGCTGCTCACCGCCGCATTCGCCGCTCTACTCCGGCCGCCACACCGACGCCTACACCACCTAGACATCATCACCAAAGCTAAGGTCGCACCCTACTACACCGTAGAATCACCCTAGACCTACAACCGACTCCTCTCGCCACCTCGCACTCCACGGTGGACTAATTGTCACACCGAGGAACGAACGACACTTTGGGACCAAAATGTCGCCTAAGGACCAAAATGGACTTAATCGCCTCCCGACTTATGCACATTGGTACTAAAATAGCACTCACAAGCTGGCGCCCCACAACAAGTACTAGGCAACATTGGCGCTTATCGCTACTCCCGCACACTATGTGTCCCCGCTAACCATTTCACATCGCCCCTGCACACTATGTGTGTACCTCGCTAACTATACTCAACTCTCAATTCGTAGCGCCACGCTTACGCACTCCCTTACACTAAAATCGCTCTAATGTCATGGGAATTCGACTCTCAAGATCTCCCGGTTCGGGCCACTTGCACTTAGGCACTTGGGCGCTTCACCTTGGTGACGCTACCTCTACCGAGGACCCCTGGGTTCACTACCCTACAACTCGGTAACCTTAAGGGCGAAACACACCTACACTTCTGGCCAAACGCCCTTACCTCCCGCTAATGGTGTTTAGAGACGACTCACCTTCAAGCTCACCAACAGCCCTCAACACTAAGGCACTCTAAACGCTGACTTCCTCAACCTCTGGCTTTCTTTCACTTTAAGCTTAATGGTACTCGCTTTTACTCGCTTCGCCACTTAAACTCAACATGCAACACACATCCAAATTTCACCACACTCATGCACACTCGACACTCACTCCATTTGCTCCGATCCTCTCCCCTAACTCTACATGCAAGCTCATTTCTCGCACACTATACCGATTCTCACTCTAATGCCTCACCATGCAAGCTCACTTCATGCCACATGTACAGTGGAGAGTGTTACACTCCTCTCTCTTTCCACACCGATCCACCATCGATCTCACCACAACCACAAAGAAGGAGCAAATCACAAAGAAAAACATGTTATGAACAACACATAAAACATACATGCAAGGTGATCCAAACCACTCACACCAAAATACTACCAAACACAAAACATTACAAGGATTAAAAGAGCCCCTAACCTTAATAATCGAGAAAGATGAGAACTCTTCACTCTCCACTAACCACAAAGAACAAGCTCTCCTCTCCTCTACTAGCTTGAACTCTCCACGCCTGCATTCTCTTCCTTCTCTCTTCTGCTCTCACTTCTCTCTCTACTTACTTAATTTGGTAACTTAACCGATTTTGGAACAACGGGAAATGGTCTTCTTCAAGGCACCATTTAACATGTCCTATGGACTTAAATGGGCCTTGCCTTATTAGGCCGTGGGCTTCTACTACCCACACACCCTTTCCACACTTAGATATTTTCCTAAAATGCAACACATGCTTAATGTTTACTTAATGAATTACTTGACTTAAAAGTAAAATGTTGCAAACCCTTAATAACTCAACTAAGTTAATTAATTGAATTATTTCGGGTGTTACAACCTCCCCTACTTAGAGATTACGCCTCTAATCTTACCTTAATCAAACAAATTCTAATAGGCTTCCTTCATCTTGCTCTCTAGCTCCCAAGTAGCATGCTCACCAACAGCCTCCTACCCAAACCACCTTCACTAACTTGATTTCTTTTCCCCTAAGAGTCTTTACTTCTGGCCTTCAATTCGATCGCATTGTCTCCACAAAGTGAGGTCGTCTTCTCACTTGCACATCATCCATTTGAATGACATGGGACTCGGTCAGAACATACTTCCTCGCTTGAGATACATGGAAAACATCGCAAATTTGACAGATTGGGTGGCAATGCAATTCGTATGCCACCTTCCCAACTCTCTCCAAGATTTGATAGGGTCCAATGAAACGAGGTGACGCTGACCTCGTGAGCTCGCCCAACTCTACCATGTGGGTGACTCTAAGGAATACATGGTCACCGCTTGAAATTCTAAATCTTCCCTCCTTTTGTCATGGTAACTCTTTCCGTCGCGCCAGGACGCCTCATCTTCTCTCTCCGATCATCTTAACCTTCTCAAAGAGTCTCTCTAACCAACTCTGGTCCTAACACAACCCTCTCCCCGCTTCATGCCAACATAGTGGAGTCCACACCTACGGCCATACAATGCTTCAAATGGTGCCATTCCAATACTTGAATGATGATTGTTGTTGTAAGTGAATTCTATCAATGGCGTATACGTAATCCCACGAACCTCCTTGCTCAAGCACACAAGCTCTCAATAAGTCTTCTAAGGACCGGATAGTCCTCTCTGATTGACTATCACCGAGGATGGTATGCCGAGCTCAAACGCAATTTGGAACCCAACGCCTCTTGCAAGCTCTTCCGCACTCAAGTAAACCTTTGATCTCTCGTCTCGATACAATACTCAAAGTGGATTCCATGAAGCTTCACAATGACATTGATATAAATTTCTCGCTAACCTCTGCACTAGGTATGTGATGTTAATAGGAATAAAGTGTGATGACTTTGTCACCTATCAACAATCACCCAAATGGTGTCAAACCTCTTGTTGTCCCCTGCAACCCTGGCTACAAAGTCCATGGAAATGTTGTCCCACTTCCATTCAGAATGTGCAACGGTTGCATCAACCCGCTGGCCGTGCTCCACCTTGACTTCCCGGCAAGTCAAACAAGCATAGATTTAAACGAGCTACATCCTTCTTCATTCCTTGCCACCGTAATAATTTCTTCAAGTCTTGATACATCTTCGTAGCCCTCGGATGGATATCACCACTTCTCGTGACACTCTCCGCACTGCCTCTTGATCTCTTCATCATCAGAATACATATCCGACCTCCAACCTCAACAACCCTTTGGCGCATCTAGCTCAAAATCTTTGTTATCACTTCTACCAACGCCTCAAACACATTCACCAACTTCACATCAACCTTTCAGGCTTCCCTTTATACTAAACATGAACCTCACTGGTGATCTTCGTAATCCCCAACTTAACACTCCGAGGTGTTACTTCATATACTAGGCTCAAATCTCTAAACTGCTCAATTAATTCTAGCTCCTTTACCATCATCGATGACATATGCAGAGATTTCCTACCAAAGGCATCACCACAACATTGGCCTTCCCCGGGTGATAATTCGCATCAAGTCATAGTCCTTCAATAGCTCCAACCATCTCCTCTCGCTCACGTTGAATTCCTTCCGATCAAACAATGTAATTCCTTCCGATCAAACAACAAGAAATTCTTGTGATCACTAAACACCTCGAACCTTGAACCATAAAGGTAATGCCTCCATATCTTCAATGCAAACACTACTGCAAAGCCTAGCTCTAAATCATGAGTGGGGTAATTCTTTCTCATGAGTCTTCGCTGCCTTGAAGCGCACGCCACTACTTTACCTTCTTGCATCAAAGACACACCCCAAACCTAACTTAGATGCATCACAATAAATCACAAAAGGATCCCCTTGGATTAGGCAACGCCAAGATCGGCGACGCTTGTCAATCTCCTCTTCAACTCTTGGAAACTCTCTTCACAACGGTCATCCCATACAAAAGCCCTATCTTTACATGTCAATGGGTTAATGGCAACGCCAATTTGGAGAAACCTCAATGAATCTTCTCAGAGTAACCTCGCTAATCCCGTGAAGCTCCTCACCCTGTGGCCGACTGGGTGCCTCCCACTTCAACACAACTTCAATCTTTGAAGTGGTCCACCGCAATCCCATTGCCGGAAATCACATGGCCTAGGAAACTCACCTCTCTCAACCAAAACTCACACTTTGATAGCTTCACATACAGCTTCTTCTCCTTTAGAATCTTCAAAGACTACCCTTAAGTGCTCGTGATGCTCTTTCCGCCGATTGGGAGTAGACTCAAGATATCGCCTATGAACACTACCACAAACCGATCTAAGTACTCATGGAAAATACGATTCATATACTCCATGAATACCCCCGAGCATTAGTGACACCGAATGGCATTACTAAGTACTCGTGAGTGTCCATACCGAGTTCTAAAGCCGCCTTTGGTACGCCTCGTTCTTCACTTTGATTTGATGGTAGCCGACCTCAAATCAATCTTGAAAAATACCGCGCACTCCACTAATCGCCAATTCTTGGTAGTGGATACTTGTTCTTAATTGTAACCTTGTTCAATTGTCCTGTCAGCCCACGCACAACCTCATGCTTCCATCTTTCTTCTTCACTAGCAACACAGTGCTCCCTACACTGACACGCTGGTCTCACGAATTTCCTTTCTAGCAATTCTTCCAACTGCTTCTTCAGCTTCTGACACTGGATGCAGATATCTCTACAAGGTGCCATAGCACCGGCCTTGTCTCCAGAATCAATTCTATGGTGAACTCAATCTCTCTCTCGTGTGGCACATCGTATTTCTTCAGAAACACTCGCAATCTCTCTAACCACCGCACATCTTCAATCTTGACTTGATTCTCTACCGTTAACGACGCCATAATGCAAACAGAGTAACCCCTTCTCCTAACAACTTGCGCACTTGACTAGCAGGTGAAGTAAAGCCGACTCCTTCACCTCTGTGAAGGTGAAAACTAATCGATCTATCAACAAGAATGGATATGAACATGGTTGTTCATCAACCACCCATACCAAGGATGACGCCCATTCCTCTAGTGGTAAACAAATTGTTAACAGAGAAGTCCCCGCCGAATATAGTCAAGTGGGCACTTCGAACATACCGCAGAGGTAGTCACCGAACCCATAGCCGGAGTGTCAATGACCATCTCTCTCCCAATGAAGACAACACTAAACTCACCATTAGCACACATGGTAGAAACGTAAGGAACGAGTCGCACCAAAGATTCTATAATTGCAACCAGAGGAACACCATTGATATAACACGCACCTTTGATTTCATTCACTACCTCTTCACCTCACCTTGCACTCCTTTGCCTGTGCCTGTGCAATCCACACTTGTAATAAGTCAATAGCAGAGCGCCTCCCCAACTAGGCTTTCCTCTCCCCGCACTTCCCTTTCTCTACCACCGTAACGGTCATAAGGCTTCCAACCAGCATCGAGGTTGAAAAGTCTTCTTATCTTTCCCAAACCTGGCTAGTAGCCACACTATCTTCTTCATAAATTCTACAACTATCCACCAACTCGTAAAAATACCCTTATCCTTCGATATCCAATGGCCTCGCTTGATCTCGTGCTTCAAACCGCTTCAAACTTGATACACTTGGAGAACTCAAAGAAGAGCTCCAGTTGTAATGGGGTAAAACTTTATCACCTAAAAACTTGGCAAAGATACTCCGACACCGGCCATGTTACCTTGCTTAAGCTCCAAGAATTCCATCTCTTTCTTTCCTCACATCTTCTGGGTAGTACTTCCTCATGAACTCTTTCTTAAAGTTCTCCCATGTGATCTCCTCCTGCAGCCTTCCAACCTTGAAGAACTCCAAGCCACCAATGCCGGCTTCTTCAATGAGCATATGAGTCCCAAACCTCACTTTTGCTCATCAAGGCAATCCATCACTCAAAATTCTCTCTATTTCTTTCACCCATGTTAGAGCCCCATCAGATCATACTCTCCTCAAGGTAGGAGGATTCTCCTCCGAAAGTAGCGAGCCTACGAGCCCCAAAGATCATCGGCATTCTCACGAGGTCGATTCCCTACAAAGATTAGCCATCGCTCCAACGCAGCAGCCTATAGCAAAGATCATCTCTTCCAAATTTCTTCAAGCCATTCTTACTTCACCGACATAAAATCAAGAATCGTTTAGAACGAGCCTCAAGACTCGAGGCTTAAGACACTTAGACTCAATCTACTTGGTCGACAAGACCGAACTTATGCTCGATACCAACAATGTAACACCCTTATCTAATCATTTTCGCTTACTAAATTAAAATCGTAGTTTCAAAATTCCACCAAAGCGAGGCTACATTTGGTGATTTAAAAAGGAAACAGATTCAATCAAGTTCAAAACAAGCTTGCACAAAGATTATACTAATATGTAATTATGCGCATCACATCGGCTTAAAGGGTCTAAGCCCACAACATAAGGCATCTCGCCATTAAGACAACAAGTCACAATACATAGTAAAAGTTACAACAAAATATGATAGTTGTTTAGTTCAAAAGACTATCCAATGTAAAAATACACAAGATAGGCATAAACAAAACACTAAAATCTACTCGGCCCCATCCCAAGTTGTTACACCCACTGCAGCAGCACTGACCGACTTGAGCTAAGCACGCCTATCACTCATGTGTACCGCAAGTTGCCACGAGAGCAGCAACATAAAGGAGCTAGGTGAGTCTCTTAACACAAGTAATATAATGTGAAGAAAGCTTAAGGTTAAGATAGCATTAAAACACCCTGCCTCAGCCTAAACAACACTCACCGATAGTTCAAATCATCACAACAATTATCAATCACTCTTAACACAAGAAATTATGAATTGTATGCATGAATGCAACCCAACCATTGTGGCATTATGCAACGAGATACCTCCACCGCCGCTATTTAGCCTCCATCGCTCTCCGCCGTTAACTCCGCTGTTATTTGATATGGAGACCAAGTCCTACCACATCCGAGGTCGAAACCTCCTCCGCTGCTATATGCACATGAACATGTGACTTCATGACAAATGCAATCACACACCAATCAAACATAAACGCATGTGAATGCTTACACCGCTGCTCACCGCCGCTATCTCGCCGCTCTACTCCGCCGCCACACCGACGCCTACACCACCTAGACATCATCACCGTGCTGGCGTCGACCCTACTACACCAGAGAATCACCCTAGACCTACAACCGACTTCTACCACCCTAAGACTCCACGGTGGACTAATTGTCACACCGAGGACCGTAACGACACTTAGTGGACCAAAATGTCGCCAAGGACCAAAATGGACTTAATCTCTCCCCGACTTATGCACATTGGTACTAAAATAGCACTCACAGGCGCCCCCCACAAGTGGCTTGGCAACATTGGCGCTTAACGCCACCCTAAGACACTATGTGTACCGCTAACTAACTACTTCAACATCACCCTGCACACTATGTGTGTACCTCGCTAACTATACTCAACTCTCAATTCGTAGCGCTCACGCTACACACTCCCTTACACTAAAATTGTCTAATGTCATGGGAATTCACCTCAAGATCTCCCCGGTTCGGGCCACTTGCACTTAGGCACTTGGGCGCTTCACCCAGGACGCTACTCTCTACCGAGGACCTCTGGGCTCACTACCTCTACAACTCGGTGAACCTTAAGGCTTAAAAACACCTACACTGGTCGAAACGCCCTTACCGAGGCTAATGGTGTTTAGACACGCACTCACCTTCAAGCTCACCAATGCACTCCCTCAACACTAAGGCACTCTAAACGCTGACTTCCTCAACCTCGCTTCTCTCACTTAAGCTTAATGGTACTCGCTTTACTGCTTCGGCCACTTAAACTCAACATGCAACACACATCCATTTCACCACACTCATGCACACTCCGATACTCACTCCATTTGCTCGATCCTCTCCCTAACTCTACATGCAAGCTCATTTCTCGCACACTATACCGATTCTCACTCTAATGCCTCACCATGCAAGCTCACTTCATGCCACACATGTAACAGTGGAGAGTGTTACACTCCTCTCTCTTTCCACACCGATCCACCATCAGATCTCACCACAACCACAAAGAAGGAGCAAATCACAAAGAAAAACATGTTATGAACAACACATAAAACATACATGCAAGGTGATCCAAACCACTCACACCAAAATACTACCAAACACAAACATTACAAGGATTAAAAGAGCCTCTAACCTTAATAATCGAGAAAGATGAGAACTCTTCACTCTCCACTAACCACAAAGAACAAGCTCTCCTCTCCTCTACTAGCTTGAACTCTCCACGCCTGCATTCTCTTCCTCTCTCTTCTGGCTCACTTTCTCTCTACTTACTTAATTTGGTAACTTAACCGATTTTGGAACAACGGGAAATGGTCTCTCTTCAAGGCACCATTTAACATGTCCTGGTGGACTTAAATGGGCCTTGGCCTTATTAGGCCGTGGGCTTCTACTACCCACACACCCTTTCCACACTTAGATATTTTCCTAAAATGCAACACATGCTTAATGTTTACTTAATGAATTACTTGACTTAAAAGTAAAATGTTGCAAACCCTTAATAACTCAACTAAGTTAATTAATTGAATTATTTCTGGGTGTTACAAAGAATCCTCACCCTTCATTTGAATCAAAATGGCACTCAGTGTAATAAGCTTCATGGAAAATTACAATTTTGTAAATAGACTTATCCTTCACCACCTCCATTAGCTGCACTCCAAATTTCTCTCTCTCCTCACTTTTGTGCCTTTTAATTACCCTCAATCCATGTGATATTGCATTTTGACCATTGATTCAAATTTTATCTCAAATCCTATTGGTTTGCAAGAAGCACATTGTCATAAATACCCTTTGGTTTGCACCCCATATAAAAACCCAAAAGCAAGAGACCAAGAAAGGACACACTCTCATTTTAACCTAGCTAGCACTCTTCCTCCTCCTCCTCCTCCTCTCTTGGCCGTAGCCTCTCCTCACTCTCCTCCATTGTTTTTTTGATTTCTTCCTCCCTTTTCATCTCCAAATCCATTACTACTCCATACATTTCCATCCTCTCCTATTCTAGTTCATCCTTGCATCATCAAAATCTTGTGGTTTGAAGATTAGCTTGGAGTTTTCCCTCAAGTTGTTCTTGATTCTATTTTGCTTTCTACTCTTTTCTAGTTGTTTCTCGAGGTAAGTTTCTATTTATCTCTTGCATTTTTAATTTTTAGCATGTGAATCTTTCTCCTACTTCTTCTTCTCTCTCAAAGAGGCTTAGAGGGTTCATTTCAAACACTATGTCAAGGACATTGGGAGCCTTGGGTGTTTCAAGTGGACCTTGGCCTTGATGAGAGGGTTCTGTGTTTTTAACCATATTTTTTTTTGCATTTTCACACTCATCTTTCACTTTTCATGAATAAAGAACTTTCATACATTATATGCATCTTCTTGTTCATACCACTCATTAACATTTTACCAAAAAGTAAAAACATTTTAACTTTTACTTTACTATCTCATTAAATAATTACCATTCACTTCATGCATGTTTACTTTACCATTCACTAACTTTTTACTAAAAGTTTTACTACTTGTCTATTTGCAAAAATGCCCAAAACATTTTCACACTTTGCATTTCATCACTTGTGCTTTACATGTTCATGCATTCATACATGTTCATGCATCCATTAATATCATGTCTTGCATTCATTATTATATGACCATGCATTCATTAATATCATGTCTTGCAATCATTGTTATATGACCATGCACGCTATGTCTTGCACTCTTTTTCAATTGTTCATGCACTCAATATGCTATGCCTTGCATCCCATAATTGTATACTCATGCACCCACATGCTTACATAATCATGCATTCAATCGCTCATAGCAACTTTGCTAATACTCCTTATGATTGCCTTGCTTGTGTTCTAATTGTTGTCTCGATTTTGACTTGAAAAAGGATTTGAAATGTTCTATTTCTTTTCAAATTCAAAATTACATGCTTTTTCCAAATAAAAAAACCCTAAGGCATTTTCCTAAACAAATCATTAGCCATCACTCAAGTCGCTGCTTGTTTGATCAAGCGTTAATGAGGAGTCATTAGTGATAGTCACCAAGCCTTTGCTTGTTTGACTATTATGAAAGCTCCCGCACATTAATTAAACGATAAAAACTAATTCAAATTTCCAAAATAACATGAGCTATTAATGATAATCATCAAGTGAGGCTCACCACTTTTTTTCAAAACAATTTTCAAGAAAAAGAATAATACAATGTTGTCACTTGTAATCACCAAGCCATTGCTTGTTTGATTACCTGCCCAACTCTCTTTTCTTTCGAAAGTTAGTATTGAATGCCACTCAAGCCTTTGCTTGTTTGGTATTCGCAACACTGAGTCTTACTTCAAAACTCCAAAAATTAAACTCCTAAGTCGCTTTCGTGACGCAAAACGAGAACTACGTGAGCTTTGATCCTCACCAAAGCTGAGGGCACGAGGACCGGTTCATGTCCCGCCAAGCACCCTTTTCAAAAAAAATCTTTGTTTTGTTCCGCTTTTCAAAGATACCAAAAACATTCCTTTTTCCCCGCTTTCAATAAAGCAATCTCTCAAAAGAAAGAAAAGAAAAGAAAAGAATTAGAACGATGTATTTCAAATCAAACATTTCAAAACCACATCAAGTTAATGGTTCCCTTTCTAGAAAGGGCGCATGGGGTGCTAATACCTTCCCCATGCGCAACCGAATTCCCAACCTACATCTCTAAGTTTTCAAAAGACCACCCGCTTTTAAAAAAAAAGGGTTTTTTCAATGTTTTCCTAAATAAATATTGGTGGCGGCTCTACTATTTTCACGTTGTCAAACCAAAAGTCCAAACCGATTTTTCGGGCGCAATACCGCGATCATTGGGACAACTTTTCTTTTTTTAAAAAAAAAAAAAGAGATGAGGTCAAGCCTAGTTAACTCGGATTGTGTGTTCTATTTGTTTGATTTGAAAATTGGTTTCTCTTTCTTCTTTTTTTCTCTTCTCCTATATGTCTATGATTATGCTTATGCATGCATTCCTCAATTCCCATGATCCCTCTTCTCCGCTCCCTTTCTTAAGGTAAAAACATGCATTTCCCCATTCTATTATGTCCTCCTTCTTAGCTCCCTTTCGAGGTAAGCAATGCGTGTAATTGCCGCTGACTTCTTAGGATAGTTTGTATATTAAAACGATGTATGTGTGTTGAACCCAGGGTATTTAACCTTTTGTCCGGACTGCTCGGTTTTCCTGCTGTGGGGTCAGTAGATTTTAGGAAGTATGTCCTCAATCACACACTTTCACACCTTATGATTTGTGTGTTATGAGTGGGCTCCTATACCCGATCCAACAAACACTTAGGGAGTGGAGGCGATTAGTGATACCATTCAAGACCTTTGTTCTGTCTGATACTCACGAAAGTCTCAACCGGCACGCTCATGACGCCCCACACTTGGTAGCATTCTACATTTGTGGGTGCTTGCATGAGGATTCTATAGCTTCTGTGAGCTATCAGTGAGGGTGTGAATTAGAACTACATGGGAGGAACCTTTGAAGTTGCCCTAGAACTCGTGATTCCCACCTTTGTAGGACACGAGGCATACAAATTGTGTGCCGCATGGTAATTTAGGACATGTCTTCCTCAAAAGGAGCTTTTCAAAGTTTTTCCAAGAAAATACAAAAATATTTTCCTTCTTCAAATAAACCATCACATGAGGCTAGCACATAGTTGTAACACCCTTTTCTACCCCAAATTGTACACATCATTATCGTGAGTAATTTCACTTTCAAAAATAATATTTATTTAGTAGAAAAGGAATGCCACTTCAAGATCAATTAAAACTCAACATTCGTGATCGCCGTAATTGTGTTAATACTCAATCGACAAAATTCTAAACTTCAAAATAGTGAGGTCACAAATGAAATAAAACAACAAAGACACCATATCTCTCAAACTCGCCTCAAAATACAAACATAATCATAAAATAATTATCCAACTAATAATAACTCCAAGTACGCCCTAGGTGTTACTGTGACGAGCTTACTCTAAGACTTCCCAACAAACCTAAACAAGGAAGGCAATAGATCCTTCATTCGCAGCACCTGCAGCTACTGCCACACAGAGCAACATTCCAAGCGTAAGGGTGAGAATTTCAATAAAACAAAATCAAGTGCATAATAGTGGAAATGAGAGCAGCAATCACACAATATTATCATCATCACTACATCAGAATCACGCAACACCACTCCAATCACAAAACAACAATACATAGTCATGATTATGCATGAAGATGCAACCCCCACTGTGGCATATGCATGATGGTACCATATCATCGCAAATGGCCAAGCCTAAACATCGCAAAAGTGGCCAAGCTTCTATACATCGCAAAACATCGCAAAATGGCGTAAGCTTCATCCATCGCAAAAATAATGCACATGCCATGAGACTCTATGAAACACATGTGCAATTCACCAAAACTCACCTAGAAAGTGCTTTTCATTATCGTTATAAAACACTCATAGAGTGTATCCTTCGCAAATCATCACAATCATTATACATCATCACTATAATTATACTCACAGAGTATACACATCATCAATCATCACAAATCATAATTCATCATCATCCAAAGAATTACTCATAAAGTACACTCATCTCAAAAACATCTCTATTCATAGTACATCATCATAAACACACATATCCTCATCATCATTCAAGACATATATATACTTCATTTGTCTTTAGCTTAGTGTGTCATAAAATAGTAGACTGATTGACTATGGATTACTCGACCAGTTACAACTCACCACAGCATTGGCCACCCGTAAGAATTTATCTCCAAATTTGTGTGGGTTCACGTGGTAGCCAAACAGAGCAAATACATCGAAAGAAATTTCGACCTTTAGTGGTAAACCACGCTTCCAGCCATAGTCAATTAGTGTACTAATAATATAACGCTTCATAGTAATTCACTTATATAAACATAGTATCGCAATTTTCATAAAACAAAGACCATTTACTTAGTAAATACAGCAACAATAAACATTTTATTTTGCCTTAAAAATAGAATATTCAGTTAGGCCTCTGAATAAGCTTTCCAACGCATCTTAGAACACCTCAATCGGGTTCCCTGCTCAAAAGATATTCGGCCAAAAACAAAGGATAAAACAAAGAAAATGCTGAGAAATAGCCATCGGCGCACGGCGCCAACAGGCGACAGCCAGGCGCCATCGACGTAAAACACGCAGAATCGTGGGCATTGCATCGGCGCAGTGAAGCGCCACTTCAGCGCCAAGTGAGGCGCCAACTCCTCAGAATAGCAGTATTATGTAATTTTCCAAACCGTAGTAGTTTTTCACCCAACTCGATTTTAACTCCAAAATACGTAAACTTTTCACCAATTAAAATCATCAAAGCTCACCAAGAAACATCAAACAATCCTTCCCACACCTAATTAACACCAAAAACCTTTGTCCCTTAATTCAATCATCAAGCGATTATCAAACTCATCAACCATCAAATTCATCAAAATCACCAAATTCATCAAGACATCAACAATTTCGTGGATCATCAAGATAGCACATACAACAACAATATATCATCAAACTCACCAACGGTCTCTAATTTCACAAAACCCCATAAACCCTAACTACACCCGATTATGTTAAACTAAACGCCTCACCTTTACCTTAAATTTGGATATTCCAAGCTTAACAACGAATGAGTCACGCATAAAACCCAAAGAACACACGTAATTAATTCCACTTCTTCCTTTGAAATCGCAGCCTACACCCTCTCTCTTCTTTGATCAACGAAAGAATCAACACAACGGGATTAGGAAATCGAGGGTTACAACACAAGGAAAAGTAAGAAAACGCCATAGAACTCTTACCTTAGGAAAACTTGAGAAGATTTTCCTTCTTCCTTCCTCCTTAGCGCCGCCTAGACTTCCCACTCTCTCAATTCGAATTTTTCTCACCTTGCACAAATGAGAGATTACCTAACTGAGCATATATACACTGGCCAAGCGCACTGGGCCCTTTACACCCCTACTCCATTTCTTCCACCATCCCCAGGCACAATACCAATGCTCATTATTTATTTAAATAAACAATAATACTGCAACGCCTAAATAATTCAATTAAATAATTAATTAAATTATTTCGGGTGTTACAACTCTCCCCACTTATAAAATTTCGCCCTCAAAATTCATACCGAGTCAAATAGCCTCGATAGACTCTCATCCCCGCTCTCTAGCTCCCAAGTCATGCTCTCACCAAAGAAAGCCCCCAACCATACTACCTTGACCAATGCAATGTCTTTCCTCTCAACACCTTCACCTCTCTATCATCAATCCTCACCGGCATAGTCTCGTGACCGTGAGATTCTCACACACACTTACATCATCCGCAGGAATCACATGAGACGTCCAAATATACTCCAAGCCGTGACACGTGGAATACATCGCAAGTTCGGAAGATTAGGTGGCAACGCCACCCCATAGCAACCTTTCCAACCCTCGCAAGAATTTGGTACGGTCCAATAAACCTTGGAGTTAACTTCTTTTGCCTTTCGTGGCACGCCCAACACTACCATAAAGCGTGACCTCAAGAACACATGCTCACCAAACCCAAACTCCAAGTCCTTTCTCCTCTTATCATGGTAACTTTTCTCGCCGACTCGAGACTCTTTCATTTTCTCCCCGATCATTTTCACCTTCTCCGTAGTCTCCCTAACCATTCCCTGGCCCAAGAACAACACTCACCTGACTCATGCCAACACAAAGGAGTCCTACACCTCCGCCATACAAAGGCCTCGAAAGGAGCCATCCCTATGCTCGAATGATAGCCGTTGTTATAAGTAAACTCAATCGCTGGGAGATGTGTATCCCGCGCACCTCCCGCTTCTAGCACACAAGCTCTCGTAAGATCTTCCAAAGATCGGATGGTTTCTCTGTCACCATCACCGAGGATGATAAGTCAACTCAACCTCACCTAGACTCCCAATGCCTCCCGCAAGCTCCCAAAACTCGGGATGTAAACCTCTGGTCTCTATCCGACACAATACTCTTTCGGGACCCCATGCAGCCTTCACGATCACCGAATGTATATTCTAGCCAACTTTGGCACAGATAGTGATGTTGATAGGAATGAAATGGGCGATTTGGTCAACCTATCCACAACCACCCAAATAGTGTCAAATCCTCTCAAAGTTGTTTGGCAACCTAACCACAAAGTCCATGGAAATGTCTGCCCCACTTCCATTCCCGAATCTCTAACTGCTGCAGATCAATCCCGCAGCTTCGGTGCTCAATCTTTGACTTCCGCAAGTCAAACATGCATATACAAATCAAGCAACATCTCTCTTTATACTGTGCCACCAAAATAGTTTCTTCTGCATCATGATACATCTTAGTAGCACCGGGTGAATGCTCAACTTACTCCTCGTGGCTCTCCTCAAGTATCATCTTCTTTAATCTCAAGATCATCCGAACACAACCGCCCCCGAACCTCAACACACCCGGGAATCCAACCTGTAATCCCATCAATCACTTTGTTCACCAAAGAACCAAAGAAATCTACTAACTTCACATCTAACTTCCAAGCGCTCTCGATACTAACCAAGAAGTCATTCCTAATCCTCAAGATCCCCAACTGACACTGTGTCACCTCACAAACTGCATTCTCAAGTCACGGAATTGCTCAATCAATTCCAATTCTCTCACCATCATAGTCGATATATGCAAAGTTTTTCCGACTCAAAGCATCACCACTTACATTAGCTTTGTCTGGTGATAGTTTAAGTTTAAATCATAGTCCTTCAACACTTTCTAACCAACGCCTGCCTCATATTCAGCTCCTCCTCGGTCAAACAAGTACTTTCACTTTGTGGATCACCGAACACTTCAATCTAGTACCACAGTAGATAAGGCCTCCAAATTTTCAACACAAACACAATCGCAGCCAACTCTAAGTCACGAGAGTAGATAGTTCTTCCTACGGGTCCTCAACTGTCTTGACGCATAAGCAACCACCTTCCCATCCTCGCATCAATACACCTCCCAAACCCATCTTGGAAGCATCACAAGACACAACAAATGGTTGCTCCGGCACAGTAACACTAACACCGAGACGTGGTCAACCTCCTCTTTAGCTCTTGAAGCTCTCTTCACACTTTGCATCCCACACAAATGCCTTTCTTACAGTCGGGCCGAGTCAATGGAAGGGCTAGCTTAGAGAACCCTTCAATGAACCTCCTCGTAATAACCAACCAACCCCAAGAAACTCCCCGATCTCGGGCCACAGACTTTGGGCTCTCCCACCGCAACACCGTGATCAACCTTGGCCGATCCACACCATACCTGGCCACCGTAAATAATGTGACCCAAGAAACTCACCTCTTTCACTAGAACTCACATTTGGACAATTTAGCATGAGCTTCCTCTCTTTCAAGACTTCTAGCACCAATCTCAAGTGCTCGTTCTTCCTCATTTCCGAAAGTACACCGTGATGTCATCAATGAAAACAACTACAAACCGATCCAAGTAACTATGGAAGATCCTGGCTCATGTACTCCATAAACACCCCGTGCATTAAGTGACACCAAACGGCATTACGTAGTACTCATAATGCCCATACCTCGCTCGAACGCAGCCTTCTCGATGTCTTCATCCTTCACCTTGATCCGTGATACCTCGATCTCAAGTCAATCTTGCTAAACACCTTAGCACCCACCACCGATCCATCGATCATCTATCCTCTTAGAGGATATTTATTTTTAATAGTTACCTTGTTCAAGCTTGTCTGCAATCTACGCACGCACGCATACTCCCATCCTTCTTCTTTACTAACAAAACCGAGCTCCCCATGGTGACACACTCAGGCCTCACAAATTTCTTCTCAAGAAGCTCCTCTAATCGCTTCTTCAATTCGATAACTCGTAAGCTGACATCCAGCATTTTGGTACATGACACATGTGCCTAGTACTGTGCACAAGCTCAATCCCGAACTCAACTTCCTCTCTGGGGCACACTAGGAATCTCATCCGAAACACTTCAGTGGAACTCACACACCACCAGAACTCCATCAACCACAAATTTCTCTGCTCTCAGCAGACATAGACGCCATCAAAGCAAAACAACCGACTCACCCTCTTTCATTACTCCTCATGCAATTGCTCGCCAGACAAGAGAGTGCACTCTTCCTCTTCTTCAGAAGAAGAAAACTAATAGACTTATCGTATCAGCTTGATGTGCACATGGTTATCTACTAACCACCCATGCCCTAATCACATCTAACCCACCCAAAGGCAAACAACCGTATCAACTGTAAATTCCTCTCTCGGTCAAGACCGACAGAGGACACCTAGCACACATCGTGAGAAGTAGTTACCTGACTTAGCCGGGAGTTGTCGATAACCATCCCTCTCCATAGTAGACAATACTAAATTTAACTTTTCAAAGACAAACAGATGCAATAAAAGAGTGCATGTAGCACCCGTGTCAACAATAGCAACTAAAGGTGTATTATTGATGTAGCACGCACTTAATCTCATTCACCACATCGCACCCAACCAGAGCGTAATACTTTTCCATATGACTTCTCCTTCTGGGCTTTGGACATCGAGCAATCGACGTGACCACTTTCATCACAATTGAAACATACCCTATCCTTCTTATCACGCCAGAGCCCTCGCGACCTCTTTCCACACTTGAAACATCTGTTTCGATTCTTGTTCGGGCAATCGGACTCTTATGGCCCACCTTTCCACACGTGTAACAAGTAACACCGGCTGCAAAGATCTCCCCACTACGCTTTAGACCCACCAACAAATCTACCAACAACCTTCCTTTGCCCTTACCAACAGTGCACCTCATATGGCTTACCCTCGCCTCAAACTTACTTTGATCTTTCATAAGTCTAGCACTGCATTGCTATCATCCTCATAGATTCTCAAGAAGCAGCCAACCAGATCAAAGAAACACTGATCTTTTGATACTTCTACATACCGCTTGATATCGCCTTCTTCTCAAACCATTCTCAAATTTTTTATGCACTTTGAGAATTCAAATTTCACTCTCGTAGTAGTGTGGATAGAACTTAGCAAGGTCAAGAAACTTAGCAAAGATACTCAGGATCACATATACTACCCTCGTCACCAAGGAACTCTATCTCTTTCTCGCCCCTGACATCCTCGTGGAAGTATTTTCTCAGAACTCCTCTTGAACACAGCCCTGCTAACCTCCTCTCTCGAGCAGCCCCCTAACCTCTCACCGGTCTCCAACCACCAAACATCGCCTCTCCCGTATAGAGTATGAGTACCATACCCGACTTTCTCGCTCATCATTGCAAAATAATTACTCTAAGATCCTCTCAATCTCCTTCACCTGCCCTGCACCATTCTCAGCTGTAACTTCCTGAAGCGGGAGGGTTCTCTCTCCGAAGTAGCTAAATCAATGGTCTCAAGATTCTCTGGTACCTACACACCGCGCTTATAGCTTGCAAGGCCTCAAGAAAAGCAAAGATCGATCCTTCTCGCCATATCAACCTAACACCGCAAAGATAAACAACTCAGCCGTAACTATTTTAAGATACCTAGTCGTCATACACATTATGACAAACCGACACACTTGGCCTATTGACAGATCGAATCGCCTCGATACTCACTAATGTAACACCCTTTTCTACCCCGAAATTGTACACATCATTATCGTGAGTAATTTCACTTTCAAAAATAATATTTATTTAGTAGAAAAGGAATGCCACTTCAAAGATCAATTAAAACTCATCATTCGCATCGTCGTAACTGCAGCATACTCAATCGACAAAATTCTAAACTTCAAAATAGTGAGGTCACAAATGAAATAAAACAACAAAGACACCATGTCTCTCAAACTCGCCTCAAAATACAAACATAATCATAAAATAATTATCCAACTAATAATAACTCCAAGTACGCCCCTAGGTGTTACTAGACGTAGAGCGACTTCCAAGACTTCCCAACAAACTAAACAAGGAAGGCAATAGGTCCTTCATTCGCGCAAGCACTGGCAGCTGCTAAGCACACATGAGCAACATTCCAAGCGTAAGGGTGAGAATTTCAATAAAACAAAATCAAGTGCATAATAGTGGAAATGAGAGCAGTAAATCACACAATATTATCATCATCACTACATCGTGAATCACGCAACACCACTTCCAATCACAAACAACAACAATACATAGTCATGATTATGCATGAAGATGCAACTCCCACTGTGGCATATGCATGATGGTACCATATCATCGCAAAATGGCCAAGCCTCAAACATCGCAAAGTGGTCGGCTTCATACATTGCAAACATCGCAAATGGCCGAAGGCTTCATCCATCGCAAAAATAATGCACATGCCATGAGACTCTATGAAACACATGCAATCTCACCAAAACTCACCTGTAGTGTTCTTCACATCGTTATAAAACACTCATAGAGTGTATCCTTTGCAAATCATCACAATCATTATACATCATCACTATAATTATACTCACAGTAGTATACACATCATCAATCATCACAAATCATAATTCATCATCATCCAAAGAATTACTCATAAAGTACACTCATCTCAAAAACATCTCTATTCATAGTACATCATCATAAACACACATATCCTCATCATCATTCAAGACATATATACTACTTCATTTGTCTTTAGCTTAGTGTGTCATAAAATAGTAGACCGATTGACTATGGGATTACTCCGACTAAAGTTAGCAACTCACCATGCATTGGCTTGAACCCAGCAAGAATTTATCTCCGGAATTTGTGGGGTTCACGTGGGTAGCCAAACAGAGTAAATACATCAAAGAAACACCTAGTGGTGCAAACCACACTTCAGCCATAGTCAATTAGTGTACTAATAATATAACGCTTCATAGTAATTCACTTATTTAAACATAGTATCGCAATTTTCATAAAACAAAGACCATTTACTTAGTAAATACAGCAACAATAAACATTTTATTTTGCCTTAAAACTAGAATATTCAGTTAGGCCTCTGAATAAGCTTTCAACGATCTTAGAACACCTCAATCGGGTTCCTGCTCAAAAGATATTCGGCCAAAACACAAGGACAAAACAAAGTGAAAACAAAGAGAAATAGCCATCGGCGCATGTTGGGCCAGCTGAGGCGACAAAGTGAGGCGCTATGGGACGTAAAACACGCATTTATCGGGTATTGTGACCGGGCGCAGAAGCGCCACTCAGCTGGCAGTGAGGCGCCAATTCATTGTAAGAAAGTTGTATTATGTAATTTTCCTAAAAATGTGCGCTTCACTCCAACTCGATTTTAACCCAAAATACTAAATTTTTCACCAATTAAAATCATCAAAGCTCACCAAGAAAACATCAAACAATCCTTCCCACACCTAATTAACACCAAAAACCTTGTCCCTTAATTCAACTCATCACGATTATCAAACTCATCAACCATCAAATTCATCAAAAATCACCAAATTCATCAAGACATCAACAATTTCGTGGATCATCAAGATAGCACATACAACAACAATATATCATCAAACTCACCAACTGGCCTCTAATCCCACAAAACCCCATAAACCCTAACTACACCTCGCTTATGTTAAACTAAACGCTTCACCCTTACCTTAAATTTGATATTCCCTAACAACGTAATGAGTCACGCATAAAACCCAAAAGAACACACTAATTAATTCCACTTCTTCCTTTCAAATCGCAGGCCACACCCTCTTCTTGATCAACGAAAGAATCAACACAACGGATTAGGAATTGAGGGTTACAACACAAGGAAAAGTAAGAAAACGCCATAGAACTTTTTTTTTACCTTAGGAAAACTGGAGAAGATTTTCCTTCTTCCTTCTCTCCTTACTTAGACTTCCCAATTTCTCTCAATTCTGAATTTTTTTTCACCTTTGCACAAATGAGAGATTACTCTAATCTCGAGCATATATATACACCGGCCAAGCGCACTTGGGCCCTTTTTACACCCCCGCTTCCATTTCTTCCACCATCCCTAGGCACAATACCAATGCTCATTATTTATTTAAATAAAACAATAATGTAACGCTTCTAAATAATTCAATTAAATAATTAATTAAATTATTTTGGGGTGTTACACATAGTGGTGTCTCCTAAATTTTTGAACTTCCGCCCATATGCATCGCTTTTATTTTCCACATGCATCATTCACGCTATAACCGCGATCACGCCGCATTCAAGAAGGCTAAAATGTTGTAATATTTACATTCATATCGGGATTTCATTTGCATTTGCTTGTCGGAATCCATCGAATAATGTACCGCCTTGTCATAGTGCATCGAATGGAATTGAATAGCAAGACTTCACTCACTTCTCGCCTCCCGCCATGAAGAAGGTTGAGGTTGGTAGCTCGAGATAAAGCAGCACTCTTATGGGCCCGATTGAGAGAGGATTCCTTTGATCAAACATACGGGAATATTCTGAGGGCTTTGAAGTCGAGTGTTCAAGAGGATGCTCTCGTGGCTTTGAGCCGCTTCTACGACTGATGTGAGATGTTTCTTCTTCAAGAATTTTGAGCTATCACCTACATTAGAGGAATATGAACAACTTTGGGGGGTTCTCCAGATCTCATACACTAGACCTTACCAATATCGTGACAATACTACACTCGATGAAGCTTCAGAATGTCGCTTTTAGATTAAGTGTGACGAACTGAGGTTGTGTGTAAAAGTTAAAAAGAAATGGTATAGTTGGGTATCCGCAAGAGTATTTGAGGGCTCCGATGCAATTCTATGCTTCGCTAAAAAGTGGGGTCCATTCAAGTTAGTGCTTGCTCTCACCATATTTGGGGTTGTTCTCTTCCCCAAATAGAAAAGTATGTTTCACTTGAAGATGCGATTGGCATTCTTGGCCTTCATGAAGCACATGCAACTGAAATCTACATG